>OMNZ01074443.1:0-16891 GCA_900303255.1 Lesueurigobius sanzi
TGAAATTCACAGTGAAAAATTTCACAGTAAAGTTCCTGGACATCAAGACCAGAGCAATCGATCCTGGAGACTGAAAAGGGGAGACACAAGATGTTTCCTTTTGGCTGATGTCTTTTGTGGGCGGGATTAATCAATCAATCAATCAATTTATTTTTGTAACGCCCAATATCATAACAGAAGTCATCTCAAAGGTCGGTCTGGACAAAAACAAATCAATATCAGACATCAAGAATGATCAAAAATAAGTCACACACGAATGAATTTCACCCACAAATGAAATGTCTCGACCAGATGTAATGTCCCGTGAATAAGTAAATCACTTAGAGTAACAAGCTTAGAGTATCCCCCATCCTTAGACCTTCCTCTACGGCGAGGAAAAACCCCAAAAACCACATGGTAAAAAAAATGAGCAAACCTCGAGGAAAACCAATTAAAGGAAGGATCCATCTCCCTTGGACGGATGGGCTAGTGGTGAATTTTGGTCGGCCAGAATCCAATAGCAATGTTCAGCAAGAGTTGCAGCAGCAATTAAACTGGTAAACGTCCCCGGGTGGACAGGAGTCCCGCAGCAGTGTTTAACTGGAGGCGTCGCCGACGCCGTCCGGTACCACGAATGCTGTCCTGTCTCACGGTGACGGTGGTTGTTCGGGTCCTCACCAGCCCAGGAAACTCGCCACCGGAGGGGAACAGAAGAGTATCAAATGAGAAAGGCAGCGTTCAGGCTTAAACAAGTCAAATCTGAACATTTTGATTGGTCCTTGAACAGTTTCCTGTTGAACCAGAGGTTGGTTTTGACTCACTCTGGATCGATTGCTCTGGTCTTGATGTCCAGGAACTTTACAGCAAATTTTTTCACTGTGAATTTCACACTCTGAATTTCTTCTGTTGAATTTAAGAGCTTGAATTTTTTTACTTTGAATATTTTATGGGTGAATTTTTCTATTTGAATTTTTTTTTACTTCGAATTTTTACACTCAGTTGTATTTGATGTGTTGAAAAATAATAAATAATAATCATTTTCATTTCAAATGTAAAACACTGAACTGAAAATTCAGTGACTCAAGTTTGGAGACAAAAAAATTCAAAGATGTTTTTCAGTGTTAAAAAATTCAAAGACTCACAATGTGACAACACAAAAAATCTTCCATAAATATACCCAAAAAAACGGTATCTTGTAACCAGATGTTTTTTCAACACCATTTAATTTTTCACCTAAATTGGAGAGTGTGTTTAACATTTTCAATAGAAAAAGAATCATCATACACGTAGAAATGTTGAAATCCTTTGGCGAGCAATTTGGAAAAGGCTACTGCTTGTAGATCTCTGTTCTAAAGGCTGGAGAAAAACATCTTTGTTGTCAGTCTTGGTCTCATGTTTTTGATATTGCTTGATCATTGTTATCTAGAAAGCCCCCCACTTCTTAATATTGAGACATTCATATTTGCTAACATCGCCCACCCTTAGTGAGCCAGTGTTCAGTTTTCTGGCCATGCGTGCCGTTTTGTGTGGGGTGTTCTACCCTCGTCCACATGGCCAGATGGGTTTCCTACGAGTGCTCTGGTTTACATGCACAATAGACTAAATTCCTCCAGCTAGGAAGTCCTGATCAACCCTCAAGATCTGGAGATGGGCTCCCAGATTACTGCTCCTCAGAGGTTACCTCAGTTGCACTGAAGAATGGGTCATAGGTCAAAATCTCCACAGGGGAAATAAAGTCCACATTACATGATAACATGAGATATTGTGTCAGTGACATCAGAAAAAAGATGTATTGGCAGATAATAAAGCCTATATAATCTGTAATCTGTTGATCACTGTGGATTTATACACAGTTATAATGCTTTGAGGCAGCCAGTAGCACGGTGAGCTCAGCAAAGATAAAAATGTTTGCGTTGTGACAGATCCCTCGCAGTTATTGGCAGTCTCCTGGGCTTCAGCTTGACCAGGTTAATTATTATCTCGTCTCAGTCTGTATTCTGTGAGCGTGCGCCTGTCTGCATCAGGCAGCTCCGTGTAATCCAGTTTTTACTAGCTAACCTTACAGTCTTCCTGTGGTCCGGGTCATGTGACTGAAATGGGAAGTACATTGTCTATGAAATGCAGTATTCATGAGTAATGCCAGGATATCCATGACTCCTGCTTGATGGACTTTCTTTACTCGTTCAAGGTGAGTAGATTGGCACCAACCGTTAGGGTACGTTCCTAGAAACCCTGTGATAGTTCCTGTTCATATAGATGAGGAGTTGGACTTAAGGTATATTTAACCTCAGCGCAAACGCCTGGGTTAATATTTACTTGGATCTCAGATGCACTTTTACTTTGTCAACAGGTGACTGACTTTCTCAAACATTAGTAGCCTAAGGTAATAATTACTCGCTAATGTTGGCCATAATGTATCACCAGTTTCAGGTAGTGGGTGGCTAATGACTAAAAAGAGGTGAGGTGACTTGGCTTTTGTGAAACTCCAATATTGCGAAAACCGAAGGATGAAAGCATTTCTGAGTTGGTCATTTTATAACAATGTAACAAAGAAGTAGCTGCCATTGCAAGTTCTGAAAATTGTTTGACCAGTGTGTTACAGTGGTATTAATGTTTTACAGTTTGGAAAGCATGTTTTAAATATAATCCATGGTACAAAAAAAGCTGCCACCTAAAAAACGGTCACATACATAATATTTGATTGGACCGTGTTTGTCTTTGATGTGGAATTGTTTGATATAAACTTCTACTATGTCAGTTTTTTCCCTTCAATACTGCATTCAAATCACGCAAACTTGAACGCCAGTGGATCTTATAAAGAGCCAGTAGGAGGAGTTTACCTGTAAGTCCTCTCTCTGTTCTAAAAGTTAGAGAAAAACACCTTACCCTATTCACACCTCATCACTGCTCATTACCTTTCTATAGTCCTGCCCTGGACTCTGGCCCAGCCTCATTAGCATGACAGAGGGCTGGTTTCGGCTGAAGAATGCTGCTATAGACGGGCTAAATTAAAGCGAAAGCCCCCATTCCTGTTCATAGAAGGGTTTTGTCTTTTTTGTCTTTTTTTTTTTTTTTTTTACAAAAATAGCTTCTTTCACACCCCACTCAAACCATCTATTTTCTTTTGCTAAAATCTTAACTTCACTGTAATCAAATGAGGGATTGGTGGCTTTGAGATGGAGATGCACAGTCGACTGAGGCCCACTAGAGCTTTCTCTGCGGCGTTGATAAATCCTTTTATGGAGTAGTTTTGCATTCCTCTTCTTTGCAATGGATTGAGTAAACTACGTTGCTCTGTTTGTGGCTGGGGGCTTTGTCTTTAGGGTGAACTCATTTCGATCTCAATGTATTCATCGAAATAGACTGGGATTTTATGTTGTCGAAAAATCCTCTGAAGTGTCTCTCAGACTCCCGCAACGTAGGAGACATCCCTCTCTTTCTTGGTTCTGTTGCCTGTTTGTCCTTTTCCTTTGAGATTTGGCGAAGGACCATTTAGGGTACCCACAGACTGAGGGGGCTCTCTGGAAATGTTCTTCCTTTTCCTTTCCCTCTGCATTTCTAGGTACCTGATACCATCTGGGAAGAAAATTTCAATGATTGCATAACCTCATCATTCAGTTCATTCATTCTTTGGGCACAAAATGTTGCTGAACCTAAACCTGATAAATATCCAAACCCCTGCTATTACTATATTTGTCACTGTTTTCATCTCAGTGGAAGTCCCCAGGCTTGTGCTAAAGTAAGCTGTGACATTAGCACCGGAGCTGACCATGCGTAATATCAGTCACTGTGGAAAGGGGTAGGCCTCAGGTGGAAGGATCAGTTAAAGTCACCTCCTCCCACTCTTTGTGACCACACTGCTTCCTGTGATGTGTTATTGTGGAACTTTATTTTATCTATAACTCAGTATTCTAGAAATACATGCATTCTTAGCTCATACCTCAAATGAAAGCCCAAAGATAAGAATGAAATGAACATCCTAGTAAAAGCAGCGTACTGTCCAGTCACTATCTGCGTGTCTCTTCCCTCTGAGTGCTGACTGTGTGGGATTTGAAATTGGCCCATAGATAATCTCCTTTACAGCCTCTACGTACAGTGGCACTGTGTCCACTGCTGTGTTGTCCAGAGCTGTGTTTATGTGCCTATAACTGTTACAACTATATCTTTTAACGCTCTAATTAAGTTAAAGTAATGACCTCTACTGCTAAGTCACACCCAGCAGGCTCCTCTACCGCCTGCTACTGTCCACTCTTTATTTTCACTCTCAGTTATAGTTTTCTGGATGATTCTGGTGATGTAATGTGTAGTTTAGAGAGAAGGAGATGAACTGAAAGCTGACCTCTGTCAAGTTACGGCTCCTTATCATATTTACAATATAAGATACACTGTTACAGCACGGGCCGACTGAATGAAATGGCTTTGTTCATTTGATCACATCACTATCCACGACTTCAGCAATTATTTACCATTTCCATAGGTATTATCACGACAGTTCACCTTGAGCCAGCACCAAGCCTCAGTAAATGGAGGAGGTTACAGCAGAAAGAATAAGTATTGAAATGGTGTGAGTCACAAATCACTCTTGGGACGGATGGTTTGTCGGGCAATAATGAAATGGCAGTAAGACCATGGAAGAGGGCTGCTAAATGAATTTGCAATTGGATCAAATTCACAATTTGAGGGGTTGCAATGATCAAATCACAAAGACTACAGTTATTTATTTGGCACAATGTTCTTAAGAAAATATACTTTTTCCAAAGGAAACATGTTTAGCCCTGTAGTTTGGGCCTTTTACAAACATGTTGTGAATTGTGAATTGTGAAGTGAAGCTTTATTTTAAAACATAAATGTAGCTCTAATCTTAATACTTGACTAAAAACACTGTTGTTTAGTTCCTAGTTCCCTTTAACTATGTGATATGAATTGTATTTCTATTTTATATTAAGACTTGTGCCAATATTAGTCATAAAGTGTCTTTTAAAAACTGTTTATTCTATTTGCCCTTGAGAGCGCAAAGATTAAAAGCACTTGAGTCAATATTTATGCTTCGTGTGTCAATGCTAAAATCTGGAGGGGAATGTTTTGTTTTGCTTGGTGTTGTTCAAACACATTTTGTCCTTTCATATCACATTTGTCCTCAAAGCAGAGCGAGTGCCTTGTTTAATTTGCCCTGGCACAATGAGCAGACTGGTGAAGGTGGAAGCTTTACTGATAGTGCTGTGATTAGGGCCCCACGCGCTGGTGATAAGCGAGTGCACAGGCATATCTCCTGCAGGCAGGTCTAACAGAGGTGCGCAGCTTCTGATTCAGGACCATGAGTGAGGTAAGTCCTTTAAAACCACAGGCTGAAGGCAGGGCTGTTTACGGACTTTAGGTTTCTTCATTGGTGAGAGTTCTTCTGTTTTGTTATTCCTCAGTGCTGTGCAGCTTGTTTTTGCACATGGTTTGAGTTGTGGAAAATTGTCTCACCTCTCTGAGAATCCTTCACACTTGTCTCCCACCTCTGGGGATGTGCTGCGAAACCATGATATGAATGAAAGCACTGGAAAAAACAACAGCTCCTGCAGGAGACACAGTGGATGTCCGTATGAAATCTGTATTAGACGTAAATCTCACTGATATTGTTGATTGTGTTTACTCCACAATCAACAATAAATCTGTAAGAAGACTCTATTTTGGTATTTGCTGTAGAGGTCAGGGAACCTGTGCACAAATGTTCCCTCCTCTTTGTGCCTCTGGTGGACTGTATGGGCTGCTATATGCACAGGTTGGTCAATATTGGCAGTGTGGAGTTGGAGCCGTGTCTGGTTTGCTCATAGGTCTGTGTTGGTGTGCAGTTCATGGTGGGGTGTTGTACTGTCACCTGTGTGTGGCATGTTCAAACTGGACATTACACCGTCTCAAACGGAGGCCATAATGAGGGCACTTGCTAAACTCCTACCTCCACAGGGAGATTTGTGCAACATCAATATTTTTGTTGGGCTTATGATATTAACCATCAAGTCTTTGTTACTGGTTTTAGGATATAGTTATTATGATGGTAAACTGGACTTTGGCTAAAACCACAGCTCCTAAAGTGTCCTCAGTTTGAGGTGGTCACTATAGTGACAGTGAATCAAGGCAGGTGCTGGTACTAGGTAATCCATGGGGAACAAAGGCTGGCCTGTGTGGTCCGATCCAGCAGGTGAGCTACAGGGGCTCAAATTGCTGAACTTAATGAATCATAGCGGCCTCAATGTTCACATTGTATTGTCTGGATTATGTTTACAACTAAAAATAAACCATTTAGAGTTTGAATAAATAAGTCAAATTACAAAATGATGTTGTTGCATTTACATTTAGAAAGTATAAAAACTATATTTGATGATTCACATTGTAGTTAGTTAGAGTTGGACCAAAGCTGAGCCAAAGCGTGGACAAATACTGTAATGCCTGGCTGTTGCAGTAGTAACAGAGGTGTTAGGTCGTCTGTGATGTGTTGACAACAGTGCCGTGAGGAACACTGTGGTTATCACTGCAGGCTGCTCCGATCTCAACATCCCACTGACTGAGAGAGCCACAGAGGCCCACTGCATCCTGCTGCTCCAAAACAGATCTGTATCATCACATGATGCACGGATGAGGTGTCACTCATCGAAGCACATGGCTATTGTTTCCACTTAAGTGCTATTAGTCATGTAACCTTAAACCGGCAGTAGGGCTCCCTCTAGTGTTCTGTGTGGTGCACTAAACTTCTCCTCTTTGTATTTGATTGTACAGATCACCTATTAGTGTGTAATTGCTAACTGTGGCTTTGTGTTTTACAGCCAGAGCCTTCGAGGGCCCCTGCACATGGGACCCCTCGAGGAGAGGAGGAGGATGATGGGGACTTGAACAAAGCCCTGGGGGTCCAGCGTTTTCAGCAGATCCTGAGTCCAGCTGCTGCTGTTCCTGATGAGCAGCATCACAACTACCACGAGGAGGACATCGAATGTAACCACAAACAACATTTATCTGTGTCTTTATCTTTGTGTGGACCTTTAATAAATGTCCTTCATTTGCCCAGACCACCGTCACTCCTCTCACCACATCCACCGACCCCTGTCCAAACTGCCATCTGAAGGACGCAGGAGGAAGAGCGGCAAGAAGAAGAGGAAGGACAGGGACCATAAGAACAGCCATGTGTCCAGCAGCAGTCCCCTTGAGGAGGGAGAGGAAGAGGACGAGGAGGAAGAGGAGGCTGAGGAGACTACCTCTGCTCCTCCAGAGCCAGAGAAAGTCAAAGATGTGGAGGTGAGTCTTTTAAACTGGTAACCGAGAACCAGTCAGCTGACTCCATACAGTTATACAGTTAATCTGATTTATCAGCTCTGGGACATTTGACTCTGAAGCTGCTGTAGCATTACCATATTTAATATATGAATATGTGGTTGTGTCTGAATGATTCATTAAAGGACTTTAAGTTTTGCTGGTATAATGCTTAAATATCAGATTTATCCTTTTATTGTGGGTTGATTGTATTTTTGAGTTACTTGCAGTAAATATGAACCTGACAGTTTGTCTATTGTCAGTTCTTTGTTTCAGATGAAGATCAAACAGCTAGTATTAAAGGGATCCTGTCCACTCGTCAGCTCAGCATTGTGCCACAGTCCGCTGAGACCACTGATGGCACAGAAGCATCATCTACAGAGTAAGTGAAATGCATATTAGTTTTATTGCTCCTAAAACGTTGTTTGTCTAAAGTCTGGTGAGTCTGATTGGTCACCAGGCTCTCATTGTACGTTGCCATGTCCAAAGCATTCAGCCGCCTGCCGGGCTTTATCTGATGGACTGAAGTAATCTTCTCCTCAGAGACCCATACATCACCTGTCGCTGTAAACACACCCCCACAGTCACAGGCTCCGCCCATGACATTTACACTTTCTTACTCTTACTTTCTTACTACTGGGATAAAGATGTGTCTACACTAAAACTTTTTATACAAGTACGTTGGACTTGTTTACCAAATAAAAATTGGGGACAATTAACCTAATTTGAGGTGAGTGCATTATTTTTATTTCAGCTCACGTTATTAAGACCTAGTCTGATGGATGTGTTGGTTCAGTACGATTTCTAATAACATATCTTCCTTTTCCTGCATATCAGTAAAGCAGGCTCGGAGCCCTCCAGTCCCACTCCTCTGTCTGGACCGGAGCACATCCCTCTGACCCGAGTGTCCAGCCGCGGGTACGACCTGCACGAGCGTCGCCGCACAGGCAACATGACGGGCGCCGAGCAGGCCAAATACCAGAGGATCCCCACGGATGAGAGCGAGGCACAGACACTGGCCTCCGCTGATCTGGACGGCATTAAAAGTGAGTTTATCCTTTGACTAACTTCAGGGCTGATATGGTAGAATAATGGAAAATACCTAAAAAACATTTCCTGGAGCTGCAGTTCTCAGTGGGATTCCTGCTGTTCTTTAGCAATCCCAGTACAAACGTGTTTGTTAAGTTGATGTGATTTACGCGGGGGAGCCTACCCCTCAGCAGAGAGCAGCAGCTTATCAGGCAGCGAGGCAGACAAGCCCATGTTATTAACTGTACTGTCAGCCGAGCTACTTGGCTAGTAAACAAACCAGTTATTACATTTTATTGACTTGTGTATATGTATTTGTGTGACTGGGAGCAAGCCAAAGACAAATTTCTGCCTTGCATTGCGCTTGTAGACAATAAAGCTCTATTCTATTCTACTATTTATTAAGTTATTTAATCATTTTATGGCAGTTAAAAAAAATGTTGAATTATTAATTAGCATTTCTGTATTATAGGTCACAGATTTGAAGATGTTCCTGGCGTGCGCAGACACCTGGTCAGAAAGAGCACCAAGGGCCAAGTGGTGCATATGGGCAAAGACCACACGGAGCCCAGTACACGCACCCGGAAACAGGACCACACTCCCCATGAGGTGAGACGCCAACACTTCATATGTGATGTTTTGTCTTACTGTTCGAGACCAATACAGATAAATAGTGAATACATGGACACTAATATTAGCTGATGGCGATGAAATGGTATTTATTGGTATACTTACAATATATTTTCTAAAAATGAAATACAGACTATTTTAACCAGCCTAAACTAAAGTATAGATTGCAAACGTCATTTAAATATAATTGTCGTTGAGTTTCGAACTCTCAGAACTCTCTCTTTTTGGAAACCAGTCAATGACAAAGGACAAAATTAAAAATGAATGAGTTCTTTCCTTTCACACACAGAGTAACCAGACTCTGGGCTGCGGACAGTGGGGCAGACATGTTTTATTCACACACAAACTTTCTAAGAACCCACAGGTCCCTGTCTGCTCTAGTATGTGCTGCAGCCAGGATTTCCTCCTGGTGCTAGTCCTGTATCAGTGTTTGAGCCTTTTCTCGCACCATTTTGCTCCAGCCTTTACGACTGGTGGTGTACCGCTCGGCCTCGCGGACAGAGGGCATGCTGCTGGGCATGGATGACATTCACTCAGGGTACAAGAAGGTGAGGCTGGTGACCAGCCACAGTGTGACTAGAGTGGGCCTGTTTTCACTGGCATGCAGCGTGGGATGGCACCCCTTGCTCAAACATTGCAGGGAATTTTATTTTACAATAGGGCAGCATGAAATAAAAATAATATATTAGTGATGGAAGGATTAATAGGTTGTTTTTAAAAGTGTTGTCTTCAGTTTTCATTTTGATACTAAAAGGTGTGTGCCGTGGGTTTTAGTAATGTAACTTGTGAGCCAGTAGCATACTCAAAAATAAAAGTGCTTGACATGAACAAACGGCAGACGCATGAGCTGTGGTGGATGTCTTTCTTTCTCTATCATACATTGTTCTGTTTGTTTGATGACATTGTAGGTGTTTGTGGAGCTGAATGAGCTGACCATGGACAAGAACCAAGAGATGCAGTGGAAGGAAACGGCTCGATGGATCAAATTTGAGGAGGACGTGGAAGAGGAGACGGATCGCTGGGGCAAGCCTCATGTGGCCTCCCTGTCTTTCCGAAGTCTGCTGGAGCTCAGGAAGACCATATCACACGGTAAGACAATCACATAATGAGCATTTTTAAACACCACACCAGCACTTACCTTTGTGGGTTTCCAGGTGCCGTACTGCTGGACTTGGACCAGAAAACACTGCCTGGCATCGCTCATCAGGTCGTGGAGAAGATGATCATCTCTGACCAGATCAAAGCTGAGGACCGTGCCAACGTGCTGCGAGCCCTGCTGCTTAAACACAGGTCACAATCTGGACTAAACTGCAACAAAACCCTGCGTTGCCTGAATTCTAAAAAATGTGTTTCTAAATATTGTGTAAATAGTTTTTGTATTTGTTAAATGACCCTCCCTCTGCTCCCCACAGTCACCCGAGCGATGAGAAGGAGCACAGCAGTCCTTTCCCCAGGAACATCTCCGCTGCCAGCCTGGGCAGTCTGATCCCCCACCACCACCACAGCACCAACCACATCCACCAGTGTGAGCCCTCGGTCACGGAGCCCCTCATGGGCACTGGGAACTCCACGTGCAACAACGATGCGCGCATCGACATGGACAAGAATGACCTACAGGTAATGGACGCACGCAAAGGGCTTCAGGAGCGCAGCACTGAGTGTACTCCCAAACATGGTTCACTTTGTCCATTCACTTCCCCTAAAGTCATCAAGTCATGGGATAATGGTTATAAAACGTGTCGATCATTGGCTGTATATTTTTTCATAATTTTGGAGCCATATGTTGTGTACCTTTTTGCTTTTAATCCTTAATAATACAAGTTAAAATGCACATTAAGCACTTCTAAATTAAGCACCAGTCTAAAAGTGCAAATATACGCCCCTCAAATTAAAAGGCACTATACCTGATTGTGTGCCAGACTTCCTAACTTTTCAAACACATTTCTAACATCCTTCTTCACAGGAATGAGTTTATACACTACTAATGGTCACTTGTCAGCATCACTGTTACAGAAATGCAAGAAAACTAGCCTGAAAGCTCATGAAATGTAAATAAATGCTGTATGAAAAGTATTATATCCACAAAATAGTGAATTTACAGTATACTGAAGGAGGACAAAACAAATTGGATTCCACTATTGGGGAAAAACCAGGCATAGTGCTGTAATAGTGTGTGGGTCATGTTTTTTATCACATGACAATCATCCTCAAAATGTAGCTGTCATACTTTGCTAGTACAGTTTCTGAAAGAACTCTCGTAATCATTTATTATATAGCAACATAATGCTAAAACAGTACACTCCCAATTACAACTTATTTTCGGACTAAATCTACTCTACTTGCCCGACAAGAATGCATTTAAACTGGAAAATTAGAAAGTGTAATGCCTGCAGAGCCATTACATTGCAAAGTGCCTTTTTTAAAAATGACCAGCTGAAAATATTTAATTTTTTCATTTAAATTGCACAATAATGCAGGAAATTACATCTGAAACCTAAAAAGTGTCCCAGGGGAAACACCCAGACCCCCACCAAGCATCTGTTTTTGTTTACAAACATTTATTGACCCTCCACATCAAACTTGAATCCGCATTTATTGTATATAGGACATGTTCTGTGTTATGTTTTGTTACTATAGGAGGAGCATGTGAGAGAGACGGCTGTGTGGAAATATACTGTATGTGTGTGCTCCACTAACGCGATGAAAAGAAGGCATCATTAGTCGATTGCAGCATTTTTTTGTCAAAATCGTGCAGCCCTACTGTAAATTGCAAAATGTCAATGGGAATTGACAAGATGAGAAGTTGCCTTCGAGCACCCTAACCTTTATACAATTGTCATAGATTATTTGACGTGGTTAAATAATTTTTTCTTGTTAACTGAATATTTTTTCCTGTATAACCTTTACTGTAGAAGGAGCCCATCTTGACGTCTGGAATGCATCGGTCCAAATCGAAACATGAGCTGAAACTGCTCGAGAAGATTCCTGAAAACGCCGAGGCCACAGTTGTCCTTGTGGGTAAGTTCTCCAGTCTTTCCCTTCTCATTGCTCCCCCCTGACCTGCCCTGTGCGTCCAGGCTGCGTGGACTTCTTGGAGCAGCCCACCATGGCGTTCGTGCGTCTGCAGGAGGCCGTGCTGCTGGAGTCTGTCCTGGAGGTGCCTGTCCCGGTGCGCTTCCTCTTTGTGCTGCTGGGACCCCCCACCACCAGCATGGACTACCACCAGATCGGACGCTCCATCTCCACTCTCATGTCCGACAAGGTATGGATCCAGCCCAGCTCTAGAAATGTTTAAACGGGGGAAAAATAATGTTGTATGATGGATGTCTCCTCCTGAACTGTCCAGCAATTCCACGAGGCTGCCTACCTGGCGGACGACAGACAGGACCTGCTCAATGCCATCAACAGCTTCCTGGACTGCAGTATAGTGCTGCCTCCTTCAGAGATGGGCGGGGACGAGCTGCTTCGCTCCGTGGCCCGCTTCCAACAGGAGATGCTGCGCAAAAGGGAAGAGCAAGAGACCAAACTGTTGAAGGAGCCCAAGAGCATGGAAGACAAAGGTAATGTGTTCATTGATCCGGTGAATACAGAGGGAATACAGAGGGAATACAGAGGGAATACAGAGGGAATACAGAGGGAATACAGAGGGAATACAGAGGGAATACAGAGGGAATACAGAGGGAATACAGAGGGAATACAGAGGGAATACAGAGGGATGCATTTTTTGATTGCTATTCTGTTATTTCATTTTATAGCAATCTCACACTAAATAAAATTAGAATTTCTTGTCTACTTGTAAAACTTGCTCAGACCCTACAAACCTACAATAATGCAGCATGAATAGAAATTTGGGGGAAAAGGAAATGACCGTGGACTATTTTTTTTATTTAATTTAATCATGTTGAACTTTTTTCTTCCATCAGTTTTGGGTAGTTATGTAGTTGTGTAGTTGGGGCGCAAGTAGTAGAGCGGGTCGTCTTGTAATCGGAGGGTTAGCGGTTCGACCCCCGCAGGCGCACACTGTCGTTGTGTCCTTGGGCAAGACACTTCACCCACCTTGCCTCCAGTGTCTGCGTACACTGGTGTATGAATGAGAGTGTGAATGGGTGAGTGGTTCCTTGATGTAAAGCGCTTTGAGTGCCTAAAGCAGGTAGAAAAGCGCTATATAAATGTGACCATTTACCATTTAGTACATGTATTTAGAATACATATTTCAATTCACACAGATTCAAGATTAATAGAAAACAACAAACACTGATCTGCTGTGTGTACATTTGTAATATGCTTTTTTGTTTAGTGGTAAATATTTATAACAGACAGGCAGCAAGTGTATAGCCCATGATTTTAAGCATGCGCTGTATTCATACATACTGTACATATAAGGCAGATGCTTTTCCACATATTCCGCATTTATGAATAAATATGATGTAAATCACTGTGAAAGTATTTTAAGCAGAAAACAATACGTTGATTGGACAAAGTAACAGAAATACATTTTAAGTATTCAGTATTCTGTGACTAAATACAATGTACTGTGGCACTGTCTGCTAGATTTGTTTCTAACAATAGTGTTTATTCTGGCAGTGGCTCTTCTCACTCCGTATAAGAAGCCTGATGATCCGCTCAAACGGACGCGGCGCCCCTTCGGCGGACTGATCCGGGACGTGCAGCGCCGCTACCCAAAGTATCTGAGCGACTTCAAGGACGCCCTGAACAGCCAGTGCATGGCGGCTGTTATCTTCATCTACTTTGCTGCTCTTTCTCCTGCTATAACGTTCGGAGGACTTCTGGGTATGCACTTGTAGTAATGTCGCTTTAATGCAGGGGTAGGTGACGCCAGGCCCGGGGGCAAAATCCGGCCCTCCAGCATAGAACCTCTGGCCCTTAAGATGCTTTTGGAAAATATTACTCCACAAATCAACAACCAAAAAATCTCAACAATCAAAAAATGTAGAGAATAGTGTCAATTTATTTAAAATGTCCAGGAAAAACACCCCAGACTTGCAATAAAAAGTATTTTAGCCTGATTTGAGCAGGTGTTTTGCACCATTTTCTTATGGGCTATATGCACATGACCAACTTCCTGAGTCTAGAACCGAAGGTGAACTTCCGCCCCGCATCAAATTGGATTGAATTTTTAGCAGGTCTCAGACAAATCCAAACATATTTGACGATAATCTGGTGGATATCGTTTACTGATATGATGTGACGAGCAGCTCATTAAAAACTTTGCGTGGGATGTGAAAACTTGGCCTGGAGGAAACGTCAGTGTTCATCGAGGTAGGAACTTTTATCTCAGAGCTAATGGCTAGTGTTCAATAGAAACAATATAAAATTTAAACAACTAAATAAAAATGAAACTGCAGACAGGCCGCTTCTTTACTGTGCAGCTCGTTCAAAACTTTGCGGTAGTGTAATTTTTCATTTGGTGTTAGCCGTTAGCTTCGAGGCATAAACACCTCTCGTTATGAGCACAGACGTTCCTTCCAGTGAAGTGGTTACATCCGACATAATGTTTTTAACCAGCTGCTCGTCACATCGTATCAGTAAATTTCTATCCACCAGGTTATATATTAGGTTTGTATTTGTCTGAGACCTGCTAAAAATTCAATGCAATTTGATGCGGGGCGGAAGTGCGTCCCGCGGGCTCTCTGTGCATATAGCCCATTGACCTTAAAAAAAATTATGACAAATCAAATTTTTTTCTAATGAGTTAAGGGGGAAGAAATCAGAAGAAACTTGGCAAGTGAGAATTACTCAAATTACGGTCAAATATTCTTAATTTCAGTCATTTTAAAACTCGTCAAGATATCTATTTCTATCTATCAGTGCAATAGGTCATTTATGATGTATACACTGCTAGAAGTGAGTTAAATTTGCTTGAATTTAGAATATTTTACCTCATTCAGTGTAATTTTCACTTGTAAAATAATCTGCCAATGGAACAAGTATTTTTGAACTTTAAAATTAAAAAATTCCATTTAAGTGCAAAAATACTTGTTCCATTGGCAGATAATAAGGTCATATATTCTGAATTCAAGCAAATTGAACTCATCAAGATATCACTTTTTGCAGTGTAACACAGGTATTTGTAGAAAGTGGTTTGGCAAACTTGCCTACCCCTGCTTTAATGCGACCGTCTTCTCTTGTTGTTGTTGTTGTTGTTTGGACAGGGGAGAAAACGGAGGGTCTCATCGGCGTCTCGGAGCTCATCGTGTCCACAGCGGTGCAGGGCGTGGTCTTCTGTTTGCTCGGAGCGCAGCCTTTGTTGGTGGTCGGCTTCTCTGGACCTCTGCTAGTCTTTGAAGAAGCCTTTTACACAGTAGGCCATGACTTTCACGTGAAATCTCCATGACTCTGTATTAGCTGTATTGAGCTTGGAATTATGTTGTCAAAATCCACATATTGTCTTTTTCCAGTTTTGCAAGTCTAACCAAGTGGAGTACCTGACCGGTCGCGTGTGGATCGGCTTCTGGCTCATCGTCATCGTGACCGTGACGGTGGCGTTCGAGGGCAGTTTCCTGGTCCGCTTCGTTTCGCGCTTCACTCAAGAGATCTTCTCCTTCCTCATCTCCCTCATCTTCATCTGCGAGACCTTCATCAAACTCGGCAAGGTAGGCCCGGACTGACCGAGGCTTAATATCTGCTTCTGAAAGGTTTTTTGTTGGCACCTGAGAACTGTGCACTATTTTGACTGTAGACCAAACTGACAAATCTCTGACTGAGATTCAGGCTTTAGGGTCAAACGGAGGGTGGTGTTACACAATGGAAGCCACTGTGAGTGATTGGATCTGA
Organism: Lesueurigobius sanzi; assembly: GCA_900303255.1. Lineage (NCBI taxonomy): Eukaryota > Metazoa > Chordata > Actinopteri > Gobiiformes > Gobiidae > Lesueurigobius > Lesueurigobius sanzi. The sequence continues at coordinate 15,721 of OMNZ01074443.1, forward strand.
AATTGAATGTAATTGCGCTTGGATTATTTTGATTAGTTGCTTTCTTTATAGGCTGAAAGGTAGAATTTTACATGTCGGTGCCTATGGGTCTACAGTGGGTTCAGAAGGTGCATTGTGGAACCCCCTATTGTGCTAATATGTGTTACTATTGTCTTTTAATAGGGCTGTCAAAGTTAACGCTTATTCAAAAAATAATTGATGCATTAATCATGGATTAATCGCAAATTAATTGCACATGTTTTGACCGAACAAACTCCAAAGAAACTGGTCTTTGGGAAAGTAAATTTACTTGAGGCATTTGTAGAAATCAGTGTTTCTCTGGTAAGTCATTGGACGACAAGCCACAACCCAAAAATACATTTAATTTATTATTCATATTGTAAGATACTAGAATTTTCAAGCATTAACCAATTCAACCCAACAATCTGAAATTGTAATAAAACGTTATTAGCTCAGTTCAAATGAGTGTGTTTTATGCCAGGGAAATGTAAATAATTCATCAATAATAACAGTAAAATGAACTGTGATTAATCAAATTTCAAAAGTGTGATTAATCTGATTAAAACAATGAATGGATTGACAGCACTAGTTTTTATTTATCACTGTGTGAGAGACACAAAAGTTTGATTCTCTGCACATGTTTTATGTTTAGTAGAATTGACAATAAAGATGATTGAATCGAATTTAATTTGCCATAAAATGATTCATTCAAAATAAACACAGGGTTTCTGCACCGCATTAAAAGTCATTAATTGAGTTGTGTGAAAGTGAAGGCCTTACAAATCATTAAAAAGCATTAAATGAGCTTCCAACTGGCATCTAATCTAAAGTTCTTGTGAAATTTTGGCATTGCTTTTTTAATTTTTGCTGCATAAGTTCGTCAAAAATACAAAAAATGTTGGTCCAAAGCCCTGTAGTTTTGGCTGAAATTGTACACAATTATTTGCTCAAACGTTTCCTGTTGAATCCAATTTGGTTTTCTTGTCATTCCTCTGTTTGATTTGATATTTGTGTTTGGGCATTAAAATAGCATTAAAGGGACTCAACGGACTCGTGACTGCCACCTCTGGCCGTCCGCGTAACTGCAGTCTCCATGTTAAGCTGGTGCATGACTGCTGCCTCGGCCCGAACACGCAACTTTAGAGTGACGGTGCAGGCTTATAGCGGCAAT
>OMNZ01074446.1:0-17409 GCA_900303255.1 Lesueurigobius sanzi
TACAATTCAACTAGAGTTTTATTTTTATTTTATTTAATCTATTTAGTGCTTAAGAGATGTTTGTACAGTTTATTTACAGAGATACACTAAGAGACTATCTTACTCTATTTTATTTTATTGTTACTACTATTACTATTACCTGTTGTTTTGCTTCCTTGATGACACTTTTCCTGACTTTGTGCACCCCCCTGTGTGATACTGTCCTAAGAGCTGTTGTGACAAGTAAATTTCTCCATTGTGAGATCAATAAAAAACTATCTTATCTTATCTTATCTTATCTTATCTTAAAATCTCCATTTGCATAAAAAAATCATACTTTTTACATTTTGTTGACATACTCAATTTTGCACATTTAATTTTTTTGCATATATCTTCCAAAATGTTGCAGATGAATCGGAGAGGGGGCACGTTGGTAACATTAAGGATCTTGTCAACCTTGAGATGCCACAACTGACTGAAGCACTGAGTCCTAACGCAGCTGCTAACCAGGTAACCGCACACCTTATACCCTGCATTTGCTATTTATTTTGCCATGCTTAATAGAAATAAATGTATTTGATTTCTAGCAGGGCTGGTCATGCCCTACTTGCACGTACATCAACAAACCTACCCGTCCCGGCTGTGAGCTGTGCAGCACAAATCGTCCGGAGAGCTATGTGGTCCCGGGAGGATACCGACCCGATGCAACAGAGCTGAGGAGGATCCAACAGGAGAAGGAGGCCATTAGACAGTACCAGCAGGTAGGATACAGCACTTTTACTCTTTTTTAAGTTTACAGGCAACCTTTAGTAAATCAACCACACCTTCAACAAACAAAGCAGAGTGCAGGTTCCAGAAAAGCATAGGATATCAGGGCTTGTTTCAAACCTTGAAGGCTCTCAGACTGACTCTCTTCTCTTTTGTCTCTGTTTTTTGAAGGAGAAAGGGAGAAGAGAGGTGCTGAGGAGCGCTGGGGCTCAAAACAACTCACTTCTGCTAAACTTGGACCAGGACTACTGAGCATACACACAGCTGGTCGTAGAGTCAAATATAATATCAAGTATTGACAGTGGCGTGCGGTCAAGGCCAGCAAGGCCTTCTCTGATGGCCTAAACTATTTTGAGGAAAAAAAAAAGTTTTAAAAATATAGAATAAAATCATATTATAACTTTTTATAACTTTTTATAATGTCATATTCTCGTCCAATCCAATTTTTTCGCTCCGTGTGGCCGAGGGCGGAGAGTTCTTCAGAGGTGATAGTGAAGGCTCTGCTCCTTATATTACAGTGGGCAATGCTCTAAGTGTGCCCTCCAGCCAAGCAGGCACGTGAGGTATAATGACTACAGGGCCATCTTAATGATGTTTGATTGGCTGTAACCTCTGTCAAACTGATGAGCGCTAACAAGAGTCACTTCTCCAGCACAAACACCAAGCATTTTATTTTTTATGTAGAACTGTTGTAAGGTGGAGAATACTTTGATTTGATTGAGGATATAATCGCCAACCTATTTTCTAGAAGACCTTTGCAAGAAAAGTTATAGAATTTGCGTGACATTGATTATAAGTTAGTTTGAGTCTGACAAAATAATGGACTATAATATAAGTTAAAAGTTACAAACAGTTTAATATTTCACTGTACGGCTCGAGAGCTTGTTTTTAAAATAAAGGAATAATAAAATTCAAAACTAAATTATTTTTTTGAGAATATCAATTGGGAAGTAATGCCTTTTTTAAAAATGAGACCTGGTGTTGCAATGTGCTTATACTGTAGTTCAGTCACTAGCACATTGGTTTTTAATAGCAAATGTTCTTATTTGGTTATAATGAACGTCAAGAAGGGCAAGTTTCATGCTTCACGTAGTTTTAATGACTTTGTATTGAAGCTTACATTGCTGTGTGCTGTGCAACAGAGGGCCTAGGGAGTAAATGCACCGCACGCCACTGAGTCTTGACATTGTGCAGAAGGTGATGTTTAGAATAAAAGTTGTGCACATTTGGATATTATTGTATTATTTATTCTTGCTGCCAAAAGGTACTGAATGTTAAAATTGCACTTTGTAATTCCATACAATAACAAATAATAAATATTTTAACAAAACGTTTATGCTTCCATACTTTTGTTTTGCATGTTAAAATGCTTCCTATAAAATAAACAGTTGGCACATCCCATTTATCATGAGCCCTTAGCTACAAAATGTGCAATCCAGTTATTTGACACTTGACTCAAACGCTGGTCCCAGGCCAGAGAAGTGGAGCGCAGGGAGAACTTCGCCCGTCTAGTGATGTTGGACGGTCAGGACCTGGTGCCCAATCCTGAATCTGTGGACTGTAGGATCTGCTACGGGGACCTGCAGCCTGGGGAAGGAGTGCTCCTCAGAGAGTGCCTGCACTGCTTTTGCAAGTAAAGAGAATAAAATATCTTGATTTGTTACCAACGTTGGTAAAACTATGCAAAGTGTGTTTATTTCAGTGTTTTGTGCCTGCCTTTTCAGATCTTGCCTGCGCTCTGTCATCATGCTGAGCGAGGAGCCGGAGGTGTCCTGTCCCTACCGAGACGACACGTATGCTTGTGCCTGCTCTCTGCAGGAGCGCGAAATCAGAGCTGTGAGTTGATCTACATATTCTCTCCTCCAGGGGTGTAATTGTAACAATTGTACGATAATGTGAGAGTATGTCAAATAAGTTTCCTTTTTTTTTTTTTTTTAATAAATTCTACTCATCGTAAATTCGAGGTTAAAATATATATTTTTTGTGACCTTCAAATAGAAATTATTGTATACATTGAGAGTAATAAATATACCCTTCCTTTCTAAGTTCTAACTAATGTCACTTCTTCCGATCAGTTATTTTAGAGTGACCAAGCCATCTCTCTACCCACACATGTATTTATGTATTTACAATGTGTTTCCCTTTTAGTTGGTGTCTGCAGAGGAGTATGAGCGCTGGCTGCAAAGAGGCCTTGCTGTGGCAGAGTCTCGTTGTGAGGGCAGTTACCACTGTGCCACTGCGGACTGTCCCGGCTGGTGCGTGTACGAAGACACTGTCAATGTGTATCACTGTCCTGTCTGCAGGAAACACAACTGCCTCGTCTGTAAGGTACTGCGCCCCATTCTCAAATCTCAAAACTTAATCATAGATTTGTTGTTTTGTTCATTATATTTGAACAATACTTGATGTTGCCATGGGATGATGATTAAAAGCTTTGATCTTACTGTTTTAGGCTATTCATGAAGGAATGAACTGTAAGCAATACCAGGATGATCTAGCAGCTCGTGCGATTAACGACTCTGCTGCAAGAAGAACAACTCATCTGTTACAGGTGGGTTAGTGTTGCAGTAGATGTAACTGTTATAACCAAGTGTTAAATGTCCGTTCAAAGGATATGATATTTTAGTCAAACATTTACTTTGTTCAGTTTTCTAACTGGTCAGCGCTGTGTTATAGACGCTTGTGCAGTCCGGTGAGGCAATGCACTGTCCTCAGTGTAGTATCATAGTCCAGAAGAGAGACGGATGTGATTGGTTACGCTGCACTGTCTGCCACACAGAGATCTGCTGGGTGACCAGGGGGCCTCGCTGGGGGCCCAAGGTAACACATTGTTCATTATTTTAAGAGTGTACAGTGGGAACACTTGAAGGATTACCCCCATGTTTTTACAGAACATACAGTTGTGCTCATAAGTTTACATATCCTTTTAATCTTTTGGCTATTTTTCATAAAATATGAATGATAACACACACAAAAAACATCCACTCATGGTTAGTGGTTGTGCAAAGCCATTTATTGCCATAATAAAACAAACTGTCTCTGACATCTCTGAAAAACTCACTTCAGCTGAAATACAGAACTGACTCTGAAAAAATGTGTGTTTCAAGATGCAAAATATGTAAACTTTTGATCAGGGACATTTGGCTAGTTTCTATTTGAAAAGTGTAAACAAACTTCACACAACCACTAACCACGAGTGAAATAAAGATTTTTGTTCTATCATGATCAAGTTTACATACCCTGACATTCTGCCATGGTATGGCAACTTTTGAGCACAACTGTATACATTTCTACTGCACTATTGCCTATTACAGAGTGGTCAATGGGTGCAATGTCTAATTCTATGTGTGTGATTTCCCTTAAGGGTCCAGGAGATACAAGTGGAGGATGTCGCTGCAATGTGAACAACCAAAAATGTCACCCAAGATGCCAGAACTGCCACTGACATTCTCAGGACTGGATTGATCAGGGGAGGGAAAAGATGGTACCTTAATATATTTTATAGCAATCAAATTAAAGGTATATTAACCCAGTGTACTTTAGCACATACAACTTCACCAAAATAGTTAAGTATGACACTGAAAAACACTTTCACATTTCACTGAATGCAATTAGAGAAAAAGATGAGCTGGATCTTCAAATGCAGTATGATCAAATTGACAGTATTGAGTAATAAAGTATTGAGTAGTACATTTACGCGGGAAGTAGCAAACCTGCGGTCAATACTTTGCACAATAGCCTTTACATATTGTATATCCAAACACATTAACCTGAAGTGCACTTAGCCATTACAGTAGCAGGATGTTTACGACAGATTCCATAAAAATGCCTTACTGCACAGACGACTGTTACATTTGGTGCTACAATGTGACTGATTTTCTGTGTGCCTTATTGGTGGATGTTTCACCTTTTTCTGTTATCATTATTGGTGAAGTGTGCACACTTTTCAAATGAGATGGATGTTTTCATCAGTAGACTATAGCATTATTTTGTGATCAGCTTTATTTGTGTGGATTTGTGGAATCATTGGAGGAATTTATGTAGCATTGGTTTTAAGGGAAGTCAAAACCTACAGAAGCATTTTGGTTCAGGCTATTGATATTTGTAAAGCAATATGCATTGTGTGACTGAGAATATGTCCTACTTTGGGTTTAATTTATGTTAAATTGTTTTATGTTTTATGTGCATAGGTGTATTATCCTGACAAGATGCAAAATAAGGCACTAGCACGGGCTTCACCGTTACAGGCCCAAATAAAATGTAAACTGCTTCGTTTGTCATTTTCTTTTTTCATTTTGGTCAAAGGCGTTGCTTGTTTTATTCAAGTCATAACTTATAAGTCATACATTTGTTAATGTTTTATATCTTGGAAATCCAATCAAGTAAATTGAGAGCCAAACAGCTTATAGACCAGTAGTTACATTCATGTGTGCACGTGTGTGTGTGTTGACATAATGGGCGACATGGTTAACATTCTTCAAAACCTCCCATTCCCACTGTGTCACTACCGAAGCCTGAGAAGGACAAATTGTACAAACCCATTCCACTGAGAAGAGAATGGGTTAACGTCAAGCGCGTCAATTATATGCCCGTAAACTGCTGTTCCTTTAAATAAAGCCGCGATATTTACTCCCGTGGCATCGGAGTAACGCTCGCCACGTGCTTCTTCTCCCCTGCTCGCGCACTGGGGGCGCAGGGAGGTGATCGGCTCGAGTTTCTAGCAGGGTGGAGTTCAGACACGCCACTGTGTGTCTGTGGCGGTGCTTCGCGAGGAGAATCCACCAGTGACGGGATTATCAAAGATTACGGAGACAGGAGTCAGGTGAGTCACGTTTGGCGCTTGCGTAAAGAGCTGTTTTTCGGAATGTGAGGGTGAAATTGGCTACACATACTCGCAGCCACAGCTAACCGTGTCAAAAGTGGGGACATAGAGCGCATTCATGTCACAGGTTCTTTGTTGTTAATATATCTTACTTTTTGCATTGCTTTGGCACAGCGCTGCGTGCGTAAACTTCAAAGCAGTAGCCTATAGCACGCTCGCATCTGTCACGCCCCTCCCCTCGTGGTGCTTTACCTGCACAGTTCTACTCCTCTTATACATGGATCAGTTTCTTCTCTCATTAATTCCCCTGGTCTGTCTTTCCAGCTGGTCGGGTAGACGTCTGCCTTCTTCGACACAATGGCTGAGACCAAAGGGAAATTTGACTTTGCCATTGACAGGGGAGGCACCTTCACTGATGTGTTTGCCCGCATGCCCGATGGACGTGAGAGGGTCCTGAAGCTGCTGTCCTGGGACCCTCAGAACTACAAAGATGCACCGACAGAGGGCATCCGTAGAGTGCTGGAGGAGGTGAGACAAGTGTTTGTGTTATATTAGCCTATATTATTTAAACTACTATACATTGTAATTGCTGCTATTTGTTTGAAAATGATGCTTCCAAGCATATGGCAGCCAAATGAGGTGAAAGTGCTTGTTAGTTAAGTAGATTAGAGTTGAAATTACATGACCGCCTATAGCAATTGAAAGAATTTGAAACACCAGTATTACCTGACCCTTATGTAAACACAACAGTAGACCTTTGTTGTGGTTTTGTCAAGTTTTCAGTTTCTCAGTAGATTTAAGATGTGGGTCTTTTTCAGGAAACTGGGAGGCCTTATCCCCGCGATCAGCCCGTGGACACCTCACTGATCGGTTGGATTCGAATGGGCACAACTGTAGCGACCAATGCGCTCTTGGAGAGGGAGGGAGAGAGGACGGCGCTCCTGGTCACGAAGGGCTTCAAAGACCTGCTTCACATCGGCACACAGGCCCGGCCAAAGCTGTTTGATTTGGTTTGTAATCCTTGCCTCTCGATGTTAATGTTTACAATTGTCGTCACGCAATCAGTTACCCAACATATTGGCAGAAAAGACAGCTTGTGCAAGAGTCCTGTTTTCAATAACTTTGTACAGTATTTCCAACTATTCCAAACAGCTCCATTGCCATAAAACTTTTAGGATGTTCCCGATTTTACTTTCACATTTTATTTTTGTTTGACAGGGACATTTTCATATCTTGGATATTTACCTTAAGTTTAAAAGTATAAGTGGTCACTTATCTGTGTAAGTTTTTCACAATCTATGGGGCTTGAAGGTTATCAACAAGATTACAAAGTCATGTTTTTCTTGACCTGCGGTGGGTGTAGGTTGTAGCACTTATCTATGTCGGTAGTTTGAAGCTAAGGACCTTCTGCCTTTTTCTGTCCATAAAGGAGGTTGCCGTGCCTGATGTGCTTTATGAGGAGGTGGTAGAGGTGGATGAGCGCGTGGTTCTCAAACAAGATGGTTGTCAGCTGCCCAGAGGAGACGCCAAACGCTGTGTCACAGGTGTGTTATAGCAGCACACTTATTTTGTTCAAATTGTTTGCGTACGGCCAACTGTTGCTACCCTTACAGCTAAAATGTTTGTGGTTTGGGCATGGCACAGAATGAAGAATGAAGTCCCCAAGCATCACCTGATACATTGGACTGAGTATATGCAATATATCAGTGGGCCTCAACTGGTGGCTAATTAGATGATCAGACCACAGTTTGGGAAAAAACTGCTGTTACAGATCTTTATTTTAAACAAATGTTGAGACAAATTTGGTGTTTTCTTTTGTTTTTCATTTAGTTTTATTGCTGAAATCTGTTTTTTTTGTGGCAGGCAGCACAGGTGACTCTCTGGAGGTGTGGAAGGAGCTGGATTTGGAGCAAGTGGAGAAGGACCTCAAGGGAGTCTTGTCCCGGGGCATCACTAGTCTAGCTGTCCTGCTGCTGCACTCATACACGTCAGTACTGTCAGCTTCTGTTACTTCTACAGCCAAAGACATTAGATTTGAGACAGTGACTACGTTCATATGCCCGTCAATATTCCGGTCAGGTCAATATTCCGGTTCCTGAAAGAGTTGGAATAACCTGTTTGCATGTGTGAGCAGAGTTATTCCGGTTTACATGGTACGTCAATCATTGGAATATCCCGATCCAAACCACAACTCTTTTTATTTTTTATTTTTACAAACCGAGACTCCGGACAACGTGCTGTGTATAAATACATACATGATGTTCATGTCTTTCACAAGATTGATTAAGACATCTGTTTCCTCTTCACTCCAGAAGTGCGGTGTGTTGCTTGTTTACATCTGCTTCTTCTTCTTCCGTTTGACTTCCGCACATATAGAGTACTTTCTGGACTCACAAGACCAACATGCCTTGCAGGTTGTTCATGCGCAGTACACAAATGAATATTCCTTTTGATTGGGGTATTCCGATGTGCGTATACATGCCCAAATATTCGGGTTAGAACAGGAGTAACCCGGGGGTCATATTCAGGTTTTTAAAAACCCGAATATGAGCATATTCGTAATGGTTTGGAAGGCTTGTCAAGAAATCTAGTTCTCCACTTTCTAAAAGTAGTATTTGATATTTATTTGGTCACACATGTCTGTTCCACACAATAATTGCATTGTAAGAGGATGAAAGTAGCATGGAAATTAGGGATGAATGCCCCTTATAGCCCCTTTTCTTAATCATGTTTCCTTGTAATTTAAAATCTATATACTGTGTTAGGATTTGATGTACGAATTAACATGTTATTACACTTTTGATGATGCCATTTCCATCCTATTGCCACACTATTACTGTGATGTAAAGCAATTGAATAAATAAATACAAAGGTAGCAGTTCATATCGCGCTGGAAGTTGGTAATCGTAACTTGGTAATAATGATTTGTATTTTGTCTTCAGATTCCCGGATCATGAGAAGGTGGTGGGCGCACTGGCACGGCGCCTCAACTTCACTCAGGTGTCTCTGTCCAGTGAGGTCATGTCCATGGTCAGAGCAGTCCCTCGAGGCTACACCGTCTGCGCTGATGCCTACCTCACCCCCAAGATACGGCAGTATTTACGAGGCTTCACGGCTGGTTTCAAGGACGCCCTCAAGGTTATTATTGATGCTTTTTGAATTCAATTTGTTTTTTTTTTGTGACTCTATGTGTCTCTCTACGTCGCAGGATGTGGATGTGTTGTTCATGCAGTCAGACGGTGGCCTGACTCCGATGGGGCAGTTCTGTGGGTCACGGGCTGTTCTGTCTGGGCCAGCAGGGGGCGTTGTGGGGTATGCTATCACCTCCTACAGCCAAATGGAGAAGAAACCCGTGATTGGCTTTGATATGGGAGGTAAAACGCTCTTCTCCCCTTTACCATTCCTGAATTAAAAACTAATAAAGTACTTGATGATTAAACTAAATGATTGACTAAAATGGCATCAAAAACAAACTGGACTGTATTCAGGGACCTCCACTGATGTGAGCCGATATGCTGGACAGTACGAGCATGTCTTTGAGGCGACCACAGCGGGGGTCACTCTTCAGGCCCCTCAACTGGACATCAACACAGTGGCGGCTGGTGGAGGGTCCAGACTCTTCTTTAGGTCAGTCTCAATGCATCGGACAGGCCAATGAAATAGTGTAGGATGTTGTATGTTGCCAATACATGGGATATTTCTTTCCCTTTTAAGATCGGGGATGTTTGTGGTTGGCCCAGAGTCCGCAGGAGCCCACCCGGGACCGGCCTGCTATAGAAAAGGTACAGGATCTGTGCTTTGTGTGCTTTGTTCAGCTTCTCCATTAGTCTTGCATTATTCCTTTTCCCACTGGTTCCTTGAGAGTTTCTCATGTATCTGGTAACGCTCCTCCCCAAATGCTCAAGCCAGAATGTACATCAGGGATTGGTCCGCCCTTTCTGCCTGTAATACTATATTGTAAATTGGCTTGAGTCCAGGACATTATGTAACTGAAAGTTGTACAGTTGCTCCAAGATGTTCTCTCATAACAACGTAATTGGATTTTTCAGTCAGTCAGACGTTCAAGAGGTTTACTTGATTTGGGCGCTAATTTCAATACAAAAAATTCAAACCAGCAGTATTTTCAACCAACACTGCGCCCAAAATTGTGATTTACTTGAACTCGTAGGATTTTGATTTGTGTGCTGTAGGCGGCCCCCTCACTGTCACAGACGCTAACTTGGCTCTCGGTCGCCTCCTGCCGTCCTTCTTCCCCAAAATCTTCGGACCCGGGGAGAACGAGCCGCTTTCTTTAGAGGAGACGATGAAGCACTTCCAGCAGCTCACTCAAGACATCAATGTCTTCCTGACTTCCAACCAATCACAAGTAAAGCCACATTAACACACACCATTTCTGTGGCATGTCTGTAATTATAATTTTGTAATTCTTTTAGTCTTCGCTCAACCACTTGAACAACAGTAAAGTACCAGGCAACAATTCAGAAATGAGTGTGGAGGAAGTCGCCATGGGTTTCATACGTGTCGCAAATGAGGCCATGTGTCGACCAATCAGAGCGCTGACCCAGGTACAGCAAGCAATTTATGTCTTCTTCAAAGAAACTAAATGTCACTATGTCTCCATGGGGGCATAGAGTAAAATACTGTATTTTCCTACAAGATATAGTTGAATAAGCATTCAATTATCCTATACACTGGAACAATGACAGGGCTAAATACGATAAGATATTTGTTTGGACTATCTTGGAATAAGATCACAGAAGAAACAAGCATTATTTTTGCTTGAAATAGGAGAAATGAACTTGTGCTCCTAAAATAAGAAAAGCAACACTAGAATTTGGGCAAAAAAGTTGAATTCAAGAGAAAATATGCTTGTTCCATTGGCAATATTACTATAAGAAAGCCCAAATCTTCTCAAAATCAGCATAAAATGAAAGCACATGTAATTTTCTTATCTGAGACAGTTTGTTTTTCCAATTCAAAGCTAAAATTATGATCAAAATAACTAATTGTAAGAGATTCATGAATGTTTTTGTGCGTTTTTAGCAGATACATACAGTATATTAATTAAGTTCCAAAGGAAAGGCTTGCGACCCAATAAAAATGATTCCACAACCGACCTTTGGGTCCTGAGTCCCACCAGATGAGAACCACTGCTCTACTGAATACAAAATGTATATCTTGAGCACTCATTCATCATTGGTTTTGTTTTAGGCTAAAGGGCACGATACGTCTCAACATGTGCTAGCTTGTTTCGGAGGGGCCGGAGGGCAACACGCTTGTGCTATCGCTAGAGCTTTGGGAATGAAGAGTGTCTTCATTCATAAGTAAGCACAATCATCCATAACCAATATAACGATGTTCATATTATTACAAGACGGAGCATTTGTGGTGTCGTGTGCTCTTCAGATACAGCGGCGTGTTGTCTGCCTATGGTCTGGCCCTGGCCGATGTGGTCGAAGAGGTGCAGGAGCCATGTTCGCTGAAATATGAAGAGGAGGCATACCCAGAGCTGAATCGAAGAGTGGACAATCTGTCAAAGCGCTGCCACGACACACTGTGCACACGTGGCTTCACCAGGTCAGGAGGAAGTTGATATTTGACTGGCTTTCTTTTTAACTTGACAAATCATTTAGTGTTTTCGCATATTAACAAATTCATGAGTTCACTTTGTACTTGTTCCCAGCGAGCAGATAACAACTGAAGTTTTCTTGCATCTGCGTTATGAGGGGACCGACTGCGCTCTCATGGTCACAGCAGCTGGATATCCTCCTAATGCACAATCCTGTAAAGCTGGAGACTTCCGCACTGCCTTCACCAAACGGTATAATATTTTATTTGTTTTTTTAAAGGTCCTTCACATGATTCTTTTTGTTTACACCAATGAAAGTCGAAGAAAATGTTTAAAGTGTTAGTTATGGTCAAAACACATTCCTAACATTCCTAACACATTCTTAAAATCCCAATTATTCTTCCCATGGATGAGTTGATAAGCAACTTTCAGGGCCACTTCTCAGGGTCACTGTCACAGCAATGCTAACAAAGACTAGCTGGCAAGCTCATAATTAATATAAATGATTTATAATTACGTGGACAGTTTTTTCCCAAAAACCACTGTGTAGTGAAGAAGGGAAAACAAACTAGTTCAAAACAAAACGCAACATATTTCGAAAATAACTGTAAAATGTAATAAATAAATCTCCTGTCTCCATGGAGTTTTGTATAACTATACATCTAAAATCCTTAAAGGTGCATTGGTGCCTTGATAGTGCCCCAGTGGCTGTGCACAATGGCACCTTTCCGTCATAGAGGCCTCTATGATGCTCCAGAATCAATTCTTTTTAGGGTTTCGTGATAGGAACTTACCATAAACCTTAAAACAATTGATCCTGGTGCATCATAGAGACCACTGGGATGGAAAGTAAAGGTGCCATGCCCCACCCACACAGCCACTGGGCCTCTACAAGGTCAAATATGCACTAATATCAACTTTGTTTGTTTTTTCACATAAAAAGGTACATGGTGCACCTTTTAAGTTTACCCCTGTAAACATGTCTTAAATGCATGTGTGATTCTTGGCTTTAGGTGGATTATTTGTTTGTTTATTGAGTTGGGACAATGCATGTTAATGAACACACAGGAGAACCATGCCTGTAAACACGCCATCGGCTATTTTCCGTCCGTTGTCCCAGTCGCCCTCACAAACACACTCATTCATCTATTGTACATATTTTTAGTAGTAGGCGAAACCGGAGCACCTGGAGGAAACCTACGCTGTGGGGAGAACATGCAAACACCACACAGATTAGTTAGTGGTTCATATTTCAATCAATCTCTCAAACGTTAACGCTCCTAAAACGGAATCTAATCTGTCCCAATATTTGTGAGAGAAATTGTAATTTATTCTTTTCCCCAAATTGTACAGCTCTAATCAGGATGGAACTTAAGAATAAGAGGCATGCATGTTTGTAAGACTGTAAGCATGTCTTGTATTGTGTCAAATGTGGAAAACGACTGCAGTATTTTGTAGTAGTTAACTCTTGTCACGTATTCTCTCGCAGTTACTTGAAGGAGTTCGGCTTCACGATCGCTGGTAGACCCATCGTGGTGGATGACATCAGAGTCCGGGGATGTGGGAAATCTGGCATCAAATCTATTTTAAAGAAGTCGGATGAACAGAAATCAGCCAAACCCGTTACAGTGTGTATCGCAAGATAAAGAATAATGAAGTTTTTGGAGCTGCCTATTCTATTATGAGTCATTTCTCTTATTTTGTAGGTCACCAAGTGCTACTTTGAGGACGGCTACCTGGACACCAATGTTTATTTATGGGGAGGGCTGCCATGTGGCTACAGCATTCAGGGTCCAGCGATCATTATTGATAAGAACAGGTAAGTTTTATTTATTGGGTGAAATATTGGGTAGTGTGTCTTCAAGCTAAATCTACCCACATTACTGTTTGTTCACGCCACTACAGTTATTCAGAATGTAAACATGAACTTACTGTTCCTCAGCACTATCCTGGTGGAGCCGTGCTGTGTGGCCAAGCTGACAGAAGGGGGCGATGTGTGCATTGACGTTGGCTCTGACCCTCACTGTCTCCTGGGCACTGAGCTGAACAGCGTGCAGCTCTCCATCTTCTCCCATCGCTTCATGAGCATAGCAGGTACTAAAAACAAAATACCCCCCAAGATTATCACAGGATCAAAGCAATGTATGCAACAGTAACAGCTGTGTTTTGATTGTTTTTTTTCCCCCCCTCAGAGCAAATGGGCAGGGTCCTCCAGAGAACGTCCATCTCCACCAACATCAAAGAGCGCCTGGACTTCTCCTGTGCGGTCTTCGGGCCGGACGGAGGCTTGGTGTCCAACGCACCCCACATTCCTGTCCACCTGGGGGCCATGCAGGAGACTGTCCAGTATCAGGTGTGTTTGTGTTCTTCACACAGCAAAAAGTGATCTACAATATAGATGAGTGAGATGTTCTTGATACTAGTTGATTTGCCCTTGATTCACCTAGAGTCGGTGAGTAAAATGATCTGCCAATGGAACAAGCAATTCTTCACCTTTACGTATAATTAAGTATAAAATACAGAGATAAGGTACTAAATACTTTTCAACAGAATGCTAGAACTTTGAAATGTTCAGTATATAGTAGTGCTCTGTGGGGATTTTGAAATTTTGTTCAGTTTTTGAATAATTATTAGTCAATAAATCTATAAAAAATTAAATGTTGCCTTGTTTTTTGAGGTTCAAAAGTCAGTAATCAGGTCTAGGAATAAAATATTGACAAATCCGTCTGAAAAAGAAACGTCTAAATATTGCGAAGTACATCTCTGGAAGGTTTGGACTCTGTAGGTGCTACTAAAGTGGAGATGTTGTTGCAAGAGTGTAAGAAAAATGAATTCAGAGAAAGCGGCCTTTTTGATGTTACAATTTTCTGTGTAAATCTATAGAGAAACCTTGAATCAGCAGCTTATTATGAAGATTTGGCAATTCATTTTTTTTCCTGGTGAAAGTTTATATGTTAAGAGATTAAAGTGGCTCAAAATCTAAAAAATTAAAAATGTTTGCCTGTAATGTCTCCCTTTAAGTACACAGATACTTGTTCCGTTGGCAGATCATTTTACCAGCTCAAATCAAGCTCAATTCAACTTATTTCTTGAAATTTTTACTTGTATTTCCAGATCACTTTTTTCAGTGCAGCATAAATAAATGGCTGACTCGTTGTTTTTCTTGCAGATCAGAGCTTTGGGTGCAAGCCTGAAAGAAGGTGACGTTATTCTTAGTAATCACCCATGTGCAGGAGGCAGCCACCTCCCAGATCTCACAGTCATCACTCCCGTAAGTGTTCATTGTATTCAAGACAAAGATGTTGCAAAACGTACATTTATCAATATCCCTATTATTTTTTCTGATTATTTTGAAAGCGACTGAACTAAACTGATCCAATGTTTTTTTGATTTGTTTTCGCAGGTGTTTAGAAAAGGCTTGAGTCGGCCTGTCTTCTTCGTGGCCAGCAGAGGGCACCACGCGGACATAGGAGGAATCACTCCAGGGTCCATGCCCCCGCACTCCACATCTCTACAGCAAGAGGGCGCTGTTTTCACCTCCTTTAAACTGGTCACTGCCGGTGTCTTTCAAGAAGAAGGTACAGTAATACATATGCACTATACTGTGTTGAAATGGTTTAGTAAATTATAGCAATCATTTTGTTTTCGCAATATTCAAGAGAGTTATTGAATATCACATTTTGTTAAGCATGAATAATGGATCTTTAATGTGTTTTTGGTGTAATTACTGATTGAAACTACTCTCTAAAGTGTTTGGAAGCGAATGTATCATAAAATAAACACACTGTATTGTTTCCAGCATTCATTACGTTTCACAAATGTGGCCCTAACCCGTGCGTTTGCCAACCCTAGCCGTAACTGAGGCTCTCATGGCTCCGGCGGCGCTCCCGGGATGCTCTGGGACTCGTAACCTCCACGACAACCTGTCAGACCTGCGAGCTCAGGTGGCGGCCAATCAGAGAGGCAGCCAGCTCGTGGGGGAACTGATCGACTGCTACGGTCTGGACGTGGTGCAGGCTTACATGGGATACATTCAGGTAAGGCGTGTTTACAGGAGTAGAATTGGTGGTCGGCACAGTATTAGGACAAGAAATACTAGATTCAATAACTTTTTGATATATTTAACTAGCAATACAGCATACTTTCGAGTGGCAGTAGCTTTATTGGTAGAGTACAGCATGTGTCCCCAACCAGAGGTATAGGGATGATGCACAGATTAAAATGAAAGCAAAACTCTTGACCTGATTTTTTTTTCCTAGTAGTGGACTGAAATGTATTTTTCCTTCCTTTTGCATCTAGATATAAAGCATTTTTGTCCATTTCATGAGTTTGCAGGATACTTTTCTTGTATTTCTGTGACAGTGACCCTAAAAAGTCACCCCACAAGTTGTGAACTGTGCTGTTAAACTCATCTCTGTGAAGAAATGGGATTGTACAAATGTGTTTGGACCACAACTTTCAATTCAATTTGCTTGCTCCCTCTTTACGACTGACCCTTCAAACTAAACCACAGCTGTATTTGTTCTCACAGAAGGATCTACTTGAACAATACTTCTTACATTACTGCAACAAACAGGCAGCTTTTGTTTTCTGTGATGTGGATGTTGCACATGCTGTTAATACATGTTTGTATTGCATGTGTTTCAGAGCAATGCGGAGCTGGCTGTGAGGGACATGCTCAGAGAGTTTGCGCAGCGCAGGCGACAGCAGACCGGCTCTTTGGAGGTGGAGTCTGAGGATTTCATGGATGACGGGACACCAATCAGATTACGGGTCCAAATTAACGAAGAAGAGGTAAATAAATGAGCTCTTTTGTTCAATGGGGAGGGCCTTTTTGGACTTCTTTTGCATGTTCTTTTCCGTGTTCAAACTAATACATGCCCTAATCTTTTCAATAAGAAGTGTAAATATTGGATCAATGTTTTCTCCTTAGAACTCATTTACTGCGTACTGTTTCAGGGGAGTGCTGTGTTCGACTTCACCGGGACGGGGACAGAAGTTTGGGGGAACTGTAACGCCCCGCGAGCCATTACTCTCTCAGCCCTCATCTACTGTCTGCGCTGCATGGTCGGACAGGACATCCCTCTGAATCAGGTGACCGTTCAGACAGAGGCTTGAGCAGTGGACAGTGTGTGTGTCGTAATTGTTTTTGAGCTTTATTCATGTTGGATTGTTTTCTCCAGGGATGTCTAGCCCCCATCAAAGTGGTCATCCCCCCAGGCTCCATCCTCCAGCCGTCCCAAAACGCAGCGGTGGTCGGTGGGAACGTGCTCACTTCCCAAAGAGTCGTCGACGTCATCTTTAAGGCGTTCGAAGTTTGCTCGGCCTCGCAAGTAACACCCCAAAACACAAAATGATTCCTTTTCATAATAAAGTATCGATCTGAGCTCTATTTAATGTTTGTTTGTTTCCCAGGGCTGCATGAATAACATCTCCTTTGGCAGTGAGAAGGTTGGCTACTATGAGACTGTGGCCGGGGGGGCAGGGGCAGGGCCAGGCTGGAACGGGCGCAGCGGGGTCCACAGTCACATGACCAATACCCGCATCACTGACCCAGAGATACTGGAAAAGAGGTACACAAATACACCTCTAGTCTACTTACTACCTACTAGTACTTTTTTATTGAAGCATATTTAACCAGGATTGTCCCGTTGAGATTTCAGTGTTTCTTTTTCAGTGGAGCCCGGCTTAATATTACGCACTATTTTTTCAATTTTCAGGTTTTGGTTGAGTTTTTTCTCTTTACCTACAGTATAAACTTACACCTGGAAACAAATAAATGAGATAACCTTTATAATAAGAAGTGTAGTTAGTTCACTGATTCAACATTTCTCCATAGAACTTTCTAAAAGTGCATTTTTCCCACGTTATGCCGATAACGGCCACTTTAGTAGCTTCTACAGACTCCAAACTTTCCCATCTTGTACTTGTACTGAGGGTTTTTTCAATATTTAATTCCTAGCCTGATTTATTGAGATTTGAACCCTTTTACAGATTTATTCAATAATAACTAGTATATTCAAAAACTAAACAAGACTACATTTACCAGGGTTTCCGCATTTAAAGTAAAAAATAAGGCCTTCATTAAAAAGGATTAAATTGAATTCAAACTGGCATTAAATCAAACGTTCTTGGAAAATAATGATATTGTTCAACTACTTTTACAGCAGAAGTTTGTCAAAAATACAAAAATTAGGGTTTAGACTGGAGTTTTGGCAGAAATTATACACTTTCTGTAGAAAATTTCTCCGTTCTATCAAATTTTCTATTG
>OMNZ01074446.1:17429-28352 GCA_900303255.1 Lesueurigobius sanzi
ATGACATTGTTCAACTACGTTTACAGCACACGTTTGTCAAAAATACAAAAATATAAGGTTTTGGCAGAAATTATACTTTAAGTAGAAAATTTCTCCGTTCTATCAAATTTTCTATTGAATATGGAAATTTATATTGAATTTGTTGCATCAAAAATGTAGTATTTGGGCATTAAAATGGCATTAAACAGCATTAAATTTGACTCCATCATTCACCTGCAGTGTCTCGGCTTAATCCCTCTGTTTCTAGTGGTGTTTACGACCGATCCTATTATATATTTAAATTGATTGTCCTCTCTCCAGATATCCCGTGATCTTGGAGCAGTTCTCCTTACGGCCGAACTCTGGAGGCGAAGGAACGTATTTCGGAGGAGATGGCGTGATCCGGAAACTCCTTTTCAGAAACAAGGTGGTGCTGTCGGTGCTGACTGAAAGGCGCTCCTTCCGCCCCTACGGCCTTGACGGTAAGTAAGATTAAGTTGATCTCGCATGAGAATATACAGTACATAGAGTTGAGTTTTGCATATTCGGTCTTGTGGTGGTAGGGTGATCACCTCCAATCGTAGTGAAAGCGGGACATGTCATGTGCGGTGGGACACATACATATAGAAATAGATCACAATAGATCAAGGTTAGGACATAATATGGTACATTTTATGCAAAAGTATGTTTTTAATGCCCCGTATTTTAGATTAGATTAAGCAGAGGAATGGTAAATTATCCAACAAATTGGTCAAACAATTGTTTAAAACGGAAAAAAATATATATACTGAAAGTGTAAACATGCAGTTCAATGTACAAGCGGCCAATACAATTTAAAATTACTTAACTTATTTTTTTACATTTGAATTTACAGTGAAATTATAGAGTTCATTTGCAAAAGCAGATATCTCCATTTTGATCTTTTTTGGCAGTGGATATGAAGCCAGGACCGTTTTTTCAACTCTTTACGCTATTTCGCAGTAACTTGCTTCGACCTAACGCTAAACCTAACCTTAATCCTAACCTTAATTGACTTTAGCTTGATTATAAAGTGGAAATGCCGTTAGGAAAATGTCTTTGAAGTGCTGGGCAGTGTGTTACACCTGCAACATTAAAGTATTCAACTGGGACCAGATTTTTGACTGTGCACAAAGTCTGACACTCCACGATCTGACACAGAGGGCAGCCTCATCACGCATCATTATGCATTTTTTGCTATTTATTTAAGTGCATTTGTGTCATGGCCAGCTAAAGGTTTTTTTTCCCAGGATGGAAAAGGGCTTTTTCCATTAATTTTACTGTTTTTGTTTACGGTTAGTTTGGATTAGTAGCATTGTCCTCAAATATGGCTTTCCCATCCTGGGGGGAAAAAAATGTCGCTCGCGGCCATGCCTACATGTCAAAAACGGGAAGATATTATGAGCAAGTTACGGTAAAATAGCGAAAACAAATGAAAACCCGGTCCTGGCTACATATCCACAGCCACATTTTTTTTTACAAAATTGTTTTAGATTTTTATTACCGTACTCTGCAGCAAACGACACCAGTAAAACAAAAGTTGAATCAGTTTGATCAATAACAAGTAACTCAATATTTCTGAAGCATATGTTGATTTTTGTCAATGACACTTATCTGTTTTTGCAAAGGAACTCTTCAATTTAGACAAAAGGTGTACATTTTGTTGATATAATAATCTTCGGTCAGGTGGAGAAGATGGAGCTGCAGGAATTAACCTTCTTCAGAGACAAGATGGCCGACTCCTCAATCTCGGAGCCAAGACGAGTGTCACTCTTGAACCCGGGGTATGATTATTTGTTCTGTCTTTTTAAAAAAGGGTCCACCATTCCCCTGTGAATGATTAGGT
The DNA here is from genome assembly GCA_900303255.1 of Lesueurigobius sanzi. Lineage (NCBI taxonomy): Eukaryota > Metazoa > Chordata > Actinopteri > Gobiiformes > Gobiidae > Lesueurigobius > Lesueurigobius sanzi. Next base: position 19,273 of record OMNZ01074446.1, read on the forward strand.
TCTGAGATTTTATGAGTTATTCACATATTCTTGTCCCGCCCACTATGTACACCATCTACATTTTTCTTAATGTAAATGTAGATTTTGTTCCATCATTTTATGTTTTTATGAGCAAAAACAAATGAACCATTTTCCATTATTTTATGAGTGGTCAAATATCTCAGAACCACCGAACCTCATAATAAATGAATGGGGATGAATATTGTTCAAACATTAAAATAGTCACTAAAATTGTCACATTTAGTCCAGTCAAATTAGGCCAAAAAAGGGGCCAACCCTCAACAAATTGCAACAAAAGGTTTTTCAACAGATTCCTACTAGGAATGAATCCCTTTATACTAAAAGTCCCGGAAAGTCAGATTTCAGGACAGCTCTGAGAAACGGCATAGAAAATTCCTATATAAATTCCCTTATTAATACTCATTCTGACTAGGAATCTGTTGAAAACCCTTTTGTTGCAATTTGTTGAGGATCCAACCCTAATTTGACTGGACTAATTGTGGTATTCTGCCTCTGCCTGCAGGACATGTTTTGCCTCTACACACCCGGAGGAGGGGGTTACGGAAGAGGGGAGGAGGCCAATGGAAAACCCCAAACCAAGCGCCGGCGCTTGAATGAAACATTTCCAGAGAGAGGCAGTGTCTTTGAATACCGTATGGCACAAGAGGGAGTGTGAAATGACAGGGTAAGGTGACCGGTCAGCAGCAAGGGGAAGGAATGGTTTGTGCTTTATGAACGTGAAGACAGAAGTAAAGCTCATCTTTATACTGTGACAAACTTAACGCACACTTTAACTGTAGGAATAAATGAATTAAAAAGACTAGACAGAATCATAAACTGTATTAGACTTTGTACCTTTCTAATAAACTACAAACCTGTGCTTAATATGATGGATGGTGCATCTTGTATTGTAGTTTATGTAAGAACTCGGTTATCCATGTGATCTCCATTGTAGTAAAGGTTTTCAAAGTCCTCACCTGTGCTGGGTCATTCAAGTTGACAACAACAAACAACCCAGTCCAGTTGGCGACTACAAAAACCTTGATATAAATAAACCTTGTATAGTATCTAAAAAGACCATGATCAGGGTTTCCACAGGTTATTAAAAAGCATTAAAAGTCATTAAAAACCATTCAGTTTGATCCCAGCAGGCATTACATCTATATATTTTTCAACATCATCGACTTTTACGTCATACTTTCAGTGAAAATACCAACTGTGTGGTTCAGAACACAACAGCTGCAGGTTTTGCTGGCATTTTCTACAAATTTTCTTTCATTTTTACACACAGTTTTGCTCAAAAGCTGCCCATCGTGTCCAATGTCTGGTTATTTTCACAAGTATACATTTTGGTTACAAATCTCTAAGGAAAAATGCTTAGAAATTTGGCATTCATGATTAAAACTATTGTATTTGGGCATTAAAATGGCAAAGTATTCAATTAGATCTGCTGCCTGTAAAAACCCTAGTTTGTGTTTTTATGAGTTTTGTTGAGACACATTATTTGATCATCTAAAACAGAGGTTCTCATCTGGTTTGGCCTCTGGACCCACCATCAATATATAAAGCCAAGCCACGACCCAGATAAGAATTTAATTTGGTATATAAATGTGAAATACTTCATTTTACTACAAATTATAATTGAATATACGTGACATAATCCTATAAAGCTAAAATTATGATCAAAGTAACTTGTTCTAACAGAATTAGGGATGCTTTTGTGCGTTTTGAAGAGACGAATATAAAAAAAATGTTGCCCAGGAAAGGCTCGAGACACTCTAAAAATTATACAATGATCCACTTTTGGGTCCCGAGCCACCGTTTGAGAACCAGTGGTATAAAGTACACAGGGGCTTCAGTTTAGTATTACAAAAGTATTCCACTCAGAGAAGTGACACAACTGTACAACGCAAAAATGTATCAGTCCAGCAGCTTTTATACTGGAAAGTTTTGCATGTTTTGGGGGAAGTGCTGGTCAAAAGCAGCGTCCCCTCCTCCCAAACAAGTTGGGAACGAGCAGAGGAAGGATGGTGAGGCAGGGCAGGCATGCGTAGGCTCAGATAAAGAGATATGCAATGAGAGCCGCAGGAGGCTGATGGCCGCAGATAGTCCATGTAAATCAGATGGGTGTGTGTCGTGTCATTCCATCACAAAGCTTCAAAAAATACTGTCCTTTCGTTTGATTTTGGCCACAAAATATGCTAAATATCTTTTAGAAGTAGTGAACTTTATAAATCTATTGGGTCAGGGATCCAAGATGACGAGCTGTGACCTCCCCAAAAATATACCTACTCTGCAAAAAGTAGTATAGAAATAAGTTTTTTTTTTTTTTGGAGACTGGTTTAGCCTGATTTGAGTTGGTAAGTAAAACTATCTGCCAATATTTAAGTGCACTTAAAAAGATAGAGAATAAATCTTGAAATTTTGAAAGGTGAAATATTAATTGCGGCCATTTTAACTCGTGATTTTTGCAATGTATAAAACACACATTTTGAATCCACAGATTTGACAATTTAAGCATAGACAAATGAAATTGTGGTCAAAAGAACTCCAAACCAGTCATTTTAGCACTTAGGTATATTTTTTGTATATAATTAATGAAAAATAATCCCTGGGAAAGGCCTGCGATCCACTTTTGGATCCCGGACCTCCAGTTGAGAACCACTGATCTAGAGTTTGGGAAATATCTGAACGTAGTCAAAATGATTGCTTCCTACTTTTCTAGATTTCAGCTTTTCACCTTGATATAGGATTGCATATTATAAGCACATGCCTCCAATTGAAAAAAATATTCTTTATATAATCTATTTTTAAATGTGTTAAAGTCTTTGTTTGGACAATGTTAAATTGGTATTAAAGTCTAAATCCAAGCATCCAGGATTAATAGACATAAAAGCAAGGATTTTACATCTTGATCAGTGATCAGACATGTCTTATTCTGAGAAAATCTAACATCAATATTCGTTTTGAATTCTTAAAAAAAAGACAGTCCAAGGCATTAAAAATAAACAGCATTTATGTAAAATCTTTTAAAACATCTGAGTTGGCAGATAAAACCGTAACACCATGTAAAAACATTACATTCATCTGCTGAAGCTGAGGCGTGACGTTCAAAATCACATCAGAATAGTGCAAATAGCTCAGCAGGAAAAGTTCATGATAAAAGATGAGGTAGTATGTTGCGACAATAAATAACTCCTCACTGCCACTTCTCTGACATCCACAGGACCAACAAGAGTCACAACTGGCAGACAACATTAAAAACAGTAACCTGGCAAAGCAAAGGAGAAATACACGCTGGCCATTATAGACTGAGGTAGTTCAATGTTTAGGTATATAGTGAATAGTAAAAAGCATGTATTTCACATCTGAATATCAGAGTGAATTACTGAAACAGGCGTTTTCTTCATACTAAATGTTAGTCCATAAAGCGTCTGCGAGTCCGAAGAGTTAATATTGAGGATATCTGTTGAGTGATGGTCCGTTTTGCAGTGTGTAATGAGGCGACTGATGGTGCGAGTTCTGGTTTGGCACGAGGACGTCAAACACACTTTTATTCGGAGGCACAGATTGTAGCATATTGTCCAGGTCCATAATGAGCGGAGGGGCTTGAACAGACACCCGTCCATTGGGAAGTATTGGCCAGTATGTGTGCCCCAGGAAGTGTCCTGGGGCAACAGGCGAGCTGCCGTACCCATAAATGGGGAGACCCCCATGAAGAGGCATGAGCGGACCTCCATTGAAACGCATACTGGGTGGGGCAACAGCGTTTGGAGGAGCATATTTAGCATAGGAGGTTGGCAGCTCCCATGGAGGTGCCACGGTTTCCCTCCGGGCAGATTTGTGCGCTGGTTTGTACTCTTCATAACAGTCTGATTCAGCTTCATCTTGAACACGTTTTCCAGAGAGGGACACACCTCTCCACTCATCCTCAGAGGAGGAGGAGGCGGGGCTGGCAGAGCTGGCAGAGGCACTACGGGCGGAGGAGGCATATCGTGGGCGTGGAGGAGAGCCCCGGGAGCGTTCCACATCACCCCAACACTCTTTAGACACTTCTACCTCTCCTGTGGTACTGGACGGCCTGAAACTGTGCAGAAGAGAGTCTATAGCAAAGGATGAGTCCAGTTTGGGCCGATACAGGTCATCCTGAGGTGGAGACAAGTTTCTGGAACGCATGGAGGGTAATGAGGTGACATGTTCAGGGGGCGGCAGCGCTGGTTCAATCTTCTGCCCCTGCAGGATGTATGGGGCCAGGTCCTGAGCAAAGATGGTCTCATCCTGTCGAGAGACAGCCGTGTTCTGCCTCTTTAGAAGCTCCAGAGGAATGCGATTCAACTCTACAGCCCAAAAATTTCCTTTACCCTGAGGCTTAGCTGGGTCCTTCAGGACCTGTAAGGAGAGAAAAAAAATAGAGATGACAACTCTGAGAATCAAAGTATACAAAAAGATCTTAAGAGAAAAAATATACAAACCTTTACAAAGCAGTCGTATGAAGACAGGTTGTGTCGCACAGAGTCCCGCCAACCTTTGTAATTTCCCGTGAAAAATGGGAAAAGGGTGCTGATCTCCTTCAAGATCTGAAACATATTTTAAAATTATATAATATATATATATATTTTTTTTTTTAAACAGTTTACTAAAGTATTTAAAATATAAAACATGTATTTGTGCTACATTGGTGATAGTAAAGTGTGTGTACATCTGATTTGTTCCTAATGCAAACATTAAAGACTGCTAAAACGTGAAGTGAAAGTACATGCTGGATGTGTATCTTATCTTAGTTCTGATAGATTCAGTATCTGGCTTCACCAGAGACAACCCGTATCAGCCCAAAGCTGATAATGATGGCAGACAAGTGTCAGTGCGATGTAACTGTTTAGTGTCACTGTAACTGTACACAGAGCAGGGTCATTTGATACAAAGTAAACCGAGGCCCCTCTTGTGCACGGACTAAACATTGTGCGTAAAACTGTGCGTCATTCAAATTCGCTCATAAATTGACAAACATTTTACCACAAAAAAATATCACAATTGCTCACCTCGGAAAGCGTAAGTTTCTTCTCTGGGGACCGCTGTATGACCATTGCAATCATGGCCAGATAAGAGTACGGAGGCTTTGGGTATCTTTGATAGTTCTTCTTTTTGCCTGCGCCTTTGCTGCTCTTCTCTGGTTTACTGCTCCACGGATCCCCTTTAATTGCGTCCCTTTTAAAGTCCACATCCTCTGGGCTTGGGTACATCGAGTCCGGGGCCATCGCGCTATCCATGAAAGTTGAGGTAAGGTGTTCAGAGCGAGGCGGAGGACAGTCCTGCAGCCGAGGATGACCCACGTAAGGCCGGTGAGAAGACTGCCAGAGCTGGGCAGGAGCAGTCCGTGTTACCCCGTTGGGAGGACGCGCTGTATGATGTGCATGTCTTTGGAAGTCAAGTTGATGATCGTGAGGATCTCCCAGGTGGGACAGAGCGGGTGGTGCCAAGAGGCTGCGCTCCGGCCAGTGCTTTGTCATGCTGATCGGCGCTGGAGTACAGCAGAGGAGAAGGGGGCAGGGGGTGGCACAACAGAGCCGGTCCTTAACTTCGGACAGACTGTTGGCTCCAGGCTGCCTCTATTTGAAGAGCAAACAATTAACAGTTTCATGTAAATCCCGCTGCGTAATCGAGGGGAGAATGACGCGTTATCTGTGAACAGAAAGAGTGATCACCGCGGGGGGTTGGGGAGGAGATTTGTACAGAGAGTGGGGTCAACAATACACATGTAAATACAGCTTATTAGGCTTGTATGTACATGCAACAAGACAAGACTTGTAGGCCTACGTTGTATGTTGTACGTTTCTAGTTTTAATGCGAGACACAATAGGGAAAAAAATAATTGAGTGATATCAATTTTAAACGTGTTATATTAGGCTACAGACATAAAACAATTCGTCTTTTTATGTTTTCATATAGGCCTATACAAAATAAGGCATTGTGTTAAGTGGAGATGTCGCAGCAATAAGTGCATTTTGAGAAAATGGTCATTGAAGTTTCAATTTCCCATATAGTTCTATGGAGAAACGTTGAATTAGTGCAAGTATTACTTATTGTGACGATTTCCAGGTGAAAGTATGTTAATGCAGCTGCCCAAAACTTGAAAATTAAACAAATAGTTTTGCCTGTGTCTCCCCTTAAGCACAGATAACTGAGTGTAATAAAACAATGCATTTAGATAATGCCTATAACTAGGCCTATCACTAAATGTGTGGAGATTGGGGCATATATATGTATAAAAATAATGATAATCAAGTTTGTGTGTTTTTTTACTCTAAACCACGAGGAAAACCCAGTGCGTAAATGCCTGCGGGAATATTTGTGAAGAAAAAAGAAAAACAGCCCATCTCCACAATGGTTAACTAGGCTATTAATAAAATGTACTTTAATGCGCAATCAACACTTTCTGGCATTGAATATACAAAAAGAGTCGCTAATAAACAATTGGACAAGATAAAGAAAGACCCCAACACGCGACTGACGAATAGGCAGGGTTTATTTTTTATATGCGTAAAAAGATATTATGTATAACCAATACTGCAAAAAACGAATGACTGGTGTACAGTTTGACTCATTTGTCACACTTTGTGGCCTGGGCTCTCTGAGAGCAGAGTTATGCTGACAGTGGCACAGGCCTTGAGGTGCGGTGCCGTTTTGCGCACATTGGGGCTCTCCCTAACTCTGCGCACAACTCCATTCACGCCTTAAAACGCAAAGTTTCGGGAATGCGTGTCTTTTGTCAAACTTAACGCAGTGCTAATGTGCAAACTCTTGCTTCCCAGCAAGATAGTGAAAACAAGTTGGATTAGCAGAAACCCCGTTGGCAAAATGCACGGCCTGTTCCTCTCCAAAGAGCCTACTTTGCATGTGAGGAAATACAAGGCCATTCAACAGCACCGGTGTGAATTCAGGCGCTTTCAACCCGCTTTAGTGTCGAGGTAGCTAAAACATTCACACCTCATACCTGGGCAATCGTGTTTAGGGGGAATGGATTCGTCTTCAAAGTTTCAATAAAACCAGATACTAAACATAAGAATCAACAAACTACAATACGCCTACATGGCCCTTTGAACACGCGCGGCTTGATTTTCTCATTACGCGGGTCTCTCTGGACGTTTAGTCACATTAGATAAAACCATCTAATTACACACATTAGACTATTTGTTTGGCAGATTTTGAGCTTAAAATAAAATGTATTTCACCTGTGTGCGTGGCTGATCTGCAAATCTTCTTTTGTCCTTGATGTCACCGATTGTCCCATTAAAATATTTAACTACGTGGCGCTTTTGGGCCCTTATGTCGCCCCCTTAGTTTTGCTTCTGTGGCTTTGTTTTGTGCCATGGTTTATTTAGGCAATACTTACCCACATATTCGGTAGTAGTTTTCGGCGCGTCATATTCAACAAGAACGCACAACACCTGCTTCAATTTGGGTCTGTTGATTGACACACGGTCCATGCGCAAACTGTCCCCCTCTAGTGGTTTTATCCAAATTCTACGATTGAAATGATATAACAATGCTGTACAAAAGCATATTTTAATAACAATAAAAAAAAAACAAGTATGAAATTGTCTAATTAAAAGGATCTTTTTGTAGATGCATTTATTAACCTGCCTATTTTTGTCTGAAACAGGTCCAGTCACATTTTGCACAATGAGCTATCCATTTTCTGTAGGAGTGCTCATTTAAATAATACATGTCAATCCATCTCTTCCTGCTGGAGAGCGGCCCTAATAGGTTTTCCCCTGGATTAGTGGGCTATGCATGAGAAGAATGGAGAGCCATATGAATGGGATGCTTTCCACAACAAGCCTGTTCACATTGGGCCGATTGTGTCTGGACAAATCCCGTCTAAGCTGCAGGCGCAAGATTCACCCGCATGCACTCAGATGGAGAGTCGGGGTTCATCTGAAGAAAAAAGGAGGAGAAATAGAATAAGATTGAAGTGAAAAGACGCACAGATTTTGCATTCCGTGGTTTTGCAATATGCATTTTTATTTATTATTATTTTATACCCTCTGCTCCTGTGTTTTCTTGTTGATTTCTCGTGTCTTTGCTGTGTATTGTGTGGCTCGCTCACAGCAGGGGGCAGCTGATCTCAGGGTGCATCAGTGCAAGTCTGTTTTTGGATATTAGCCACTGGTTCCCAAAGCTACAAGAAGATTTGTTTGGATTAGCCAACAGGGACTGGATGAGCGATCTGGTTCAGAGGCCGTCACAATGGAGTCTACAAATAAAGTTAAAGTTAATGATGGCACAGTGACATGTATACTTGTGTACTTGTGTTTACACAAATTCAAGGGTGAACAGTGTCTATTTTATGTCTAACTAAGTTGAATTACTATTGATGAGAGAAGGCCAAGTCATGAGCCCACTTCCCTCTCCCATTCTCCCTGCACCAGCACCACTGTTGTATTGCTATTTGAAATAATACATTGTAAATTTACTATAGAATAAATATGTAATTTATGTGCAAACCAAATAAATCTTAATCTAAATTAGAAACCAGTGTGAGAAGAAGAACTTTATATTATTATTCAAGTTAAAGTGCAGATAGGACTAAATATGTAAAAGTAAAAGTATCAGATAGAATTTCTATTTAAGAAAAGTATAAAAGAATTAAAAAGTGTAAAAGTATCCACTGCAAAAAAGTAAAGGGTTTTTTTTTTTTAATCATTGAATCAAACCAGGTCTAAATGAATAAACCACTAACAGGTCAAAAACAGGTCTAAACCAGGACTAAAGTAGGTCTAAACCAGGACTAAACCAGTGTTAAACCAAGTCTAAACCAGGTCTAAACCAGGACTAAATGAATAAACCACTAACTCAGGTCAAAAACAGGTCTAAACCAGGACTAAACTGGATCTAAACCAGGTCTAAACCAGGACTAAACCAATATTAAACCAGGTCTAAACTAAACCAGCTCTAAACCAGGACAAAACTAGGTCTAAATCCAGACTAAACCACAACTAAACCAGGTCTTAACCAGGACTAAACCAGTTCATCGTAGAGAGGTCACTTTGAAAATAAAATACTTTTACTTTTAACCCAAT
>OMNZ01074446.1:30327-43370 GCA_900303255.1 Lesueurigobius sanzi
CTGTCATCTAGATGATTTGTCTTATTTTATGACATTTCTTACTGGTTCCAAGGTAATCTCGCTTGACATAAGAAACAAAACTGCCAACGGGACAAGAACAAATTTCTTACCCTATTGGCAAATAAATGTATGTGAAATAAGTAGCAATGTATGGAAAGGAGTTGGAAACATCTCAGAACAAGTTAAAGTAATTTAGGTCAAATGAGCAACTAAATCTGAATTAGTCAAAACAACTCAAATGGAAATCAATATTCTGAATTTGAGCCATTTAAACTAATCTAGATATTTACTTTTTGGAGTGTGGACACTTGTTTTGTTGGATTGTTGTCTGGGTTTGTAGCATCCAGACCATGAGGCCTGTAGAAAATTCTTAACACATAAATAAAGTAGAAATTAACTGATCCTGGTCAGACCAGACTTCCTACCCCGAGAGCTTTGTTTACTTAAAGTACACAGCAGAATCCTTCTTTGGATTTGCATTGCAACTTTTACCAATAATATTTTTCCTTTTGAAGTGTTATCTGTGACTAGAATCAGTAACATTTTTGTCCAGATACAGTTACAGAAACGTTTTGAAGTGGAAGAACAAAGCCTGATTGAGTGTGAAATTCCACATGAAGGTGTCCAAGTAAAACATGACGTCTTGAACTGCTCATGGGGAGGATGTTTCTCCATTGCTTCTTATTCATCCTGCTGCCAAACACACTCCGAGCGCGGGGCTTATCTTCATGTTTCCTCTCTCTGGCATTCCTGGATTCAAGTCCTTTTTCACTTGAAATCCTTGCAGCTCTGAATGACGTATCCTGCTCGTTTTCATGACTCTTTTGGCCTGAAGTAGTTTAATCAACGTAAAGTCATTATCAGAAGGGAAAATGTGTGGTTACAGCTTGAGTTTGAAAGTATGTAAAAGCAAAGAAAAGCCTGTGTTGGATATCAGAACTATACGCTACTTAATAACAGTTTTCACCATCTCAATGTCTTCAGTGAGTGGCATCAAAACATTTGGATATGTTCCACTTAAGGGGAGACAACTGCATTGTTTTCATTGGCCCATAGTTTTGGGCCAGTTTGCTCCTAATCTTCACAATAAGGTGTTTAATTAACTCATTTACATCTCCACTTTAGTAGCTCCTATACAGACTCCAAACATTCCAGTCTTGTACTTCTGAAGGTTTGATCAGCGGGATTTTTCAATATTTCATTCCTATCCTGATTTATTGAGCTTTGAACTCCCAAAGTTTTGAGTTTTTACAATTTTCCCCCCTAATAGCTAATTTATTTCGCTTTTCAAATCAGATCTGAACAAATCTTTATAGCTAATACGTCAACAAAATAAAACTATCCATCCATTAATTAGATTTTGTTGCTAAAAATATTGGAAAGTTGGCATTTTTTTGTCCGACGCAACAAAAGTTTCAAATTAATACCACTCAATTATTTGTTTCGTTAAATGCCTCTTCACCTGCAGAGTCCCGCCTTTAGATGACAAACTACAGGCCGTGATTGAGCTGAACTCGTTTACAACTTTCCACCGCTTCGGCCTCTCCCATTTATGACCGCTACTGTGTATAAGCCTTCACACATGACACGACTTACTGTGGCCACATCCCTCTCCCTCTCCCTCTCCCCCTCTCTCTCTCTCTCTCTCTCTCTCTCTCTCTCTCTCTCTGCTCAATCAGAGTTCCAGTATTTACATAGTTTTCAGGCAAATCATTGGCAGCAGGCAGCTCTCGCATACCGAACCGGATCAGGCTGAACCGTCCAGATGAAGTGAGTCAGCAACAACTTACAATCGCTCCAAAGCTGACCACCGTGACAACAAGGGCAATAGTTTAATGAGCGCAGGCGTGTGCAGTGTTTTTCCTACACAGTCATCTTGTTTTTGCCTAGATTTGACCGGATTAGACATGTTTACTACTGTCATCTGGATTGTGTGGCTTATTTCATGGCGTTTCTGGCTGATTCTAAGGCAGTGGGTCTCAACTGGTGGGTCGGTGGAGTCGGGATCATGGAACAATTTTCAGTGGGTTGCGAACTTAAAAAATTACTGACTGAAATTAAATGTGAGTAAAGTGAGTTATTTACACTTGCAATTAAAAAAAAAACCTGCCAGTGGATTAAGTTTGTTGCATTTCCAGTAGGGGTGGGATCCTCTGGGTACCCCACCACTCCGTACAACACACGATACATGGTTCACGATAACTGTTTTATTTTATTTTTTTCATTTTATCTTTACTTTGGCAGTCACATAAATCAATTCTTATTATTTTTCAACATTCCTTACTTTATAGGCAAAAATTCTTCAGTCTTCATCTGTACTCTGTAATTGAAGTGTAGGACATTTCGATCTTACTCCAAAGATCGCCATCAGCTACTCAAATTCCTTACTTTAGACACAAACACCCAAGTGCTAAAAATACAAAATAATTGCATGGCATAAATTTAAAGGAAAATATATCACTATTTTTAAAGAAACATGAGCGATGGTTCATCTTTTTCAATATTTTTACTTTATAAACAACTACACGCTCCATATTTTTGAATGATTTATATTTGTTTGATATCGAATCGACATCGCAATTTTAAAAACTGCAATAACCTAACCCCCGGGACCTTCATCTTTATTTATAAAGCACTTTGTAAACTTGTTTGTTAAAAGTGCTGAACAGCAGCAAGCAACAATAACAGTTAAAATAAACAAGGCATCCCAGCAACACACGACAAGAATAAGGTTAAGGTTAAGGTGAACTTTATTGTCCCCGCAGGGAAATTTGTCCTCTGCATTTGACCCATCCTTCGTTGCCGCTGGGGCAATCCGTCAGGAGCAGTGGGCGACCTCAGTGCAGCACCCGGGGACCCATCTCCCGATGTGAAGCCAGGCTCATGTTCAGAATCACCTGCTGGAGGATTTAACCTAATGTGCATGTTTTGGGTTGGTGGGGGAAACCGGAGCACCCGGAGGAAACCCATCCAGACACAGGGAGAAACATGCAAACTCCACACAGAAAGGCCGCAGGGGCCGGGAATCGAACCCGGGACCTTCTTGCTGTGAGGCAAGAGTGCTATCCACTCTGCCACCTCCACGGATTAAGAAAACAGATTAAGAAAATAGAACTATTAAATTATACAAAAGCCATAGTGAGTTTTAAGAAGAGATTTAAAAGATGACACTGATGGAGCAAGCCTTATCTCCTCAGGCAGGTCATTCCAAAGTCGAGGCGCCCGGACCGAAAAGGCTCGATCGCCCTTCGTCCGGAGCCTCGACTTGGGAACAGCAAGCAGGGACCTGCCTGAGGATCTAAGGCTGCGGCTCGTAGGGAGTTAAAAGTTCTGTGATGTAGCTGGGAGCTAGGCCTAAACGAGCTTTAAAAGTGGTCAGTAAAATCTTAAAATCAATTCTAAGACGCACTGGCAGCCAATGAAGGCTAAAACCAGGGTGATGTGTTCTCTTCTCTTAAAACCGGTGAGGAGCCTAGCTGCTGCGTTTTAAACAAGTTGGAGGCGCAAGAGAGATTTATTGTCGAGACCGGAGAAGAGGGAGTTACAATAATCAAGACGGGAGAAGATGAGAAAGTGGATGACTTTTTCCAGATCAGGGCGGGACAGACAGGACTTGATTTTGCTGATGGTGCGAAGATGGAAAAAACAGGACTGGGTTATTTTCTTAACATGGGTATGGAAGTTGAGATGAGAGTCAAAAATAACACCAAGGTTGGTCACTGCGATGAAAAGAAGGAATGATTAGTTGATCTTAGCATTTTCTTTCATAATTGGCATCATCGCTTAAGTCAGGGATCTCCAACCAGTAGCTCGCCATCCCTTTCCAAGGAGCTCGCCAGAGGCTTTTTTCTACATAAGCTTTATAGATGCATTTTTGTTGTTCTGATCAAAACATCTCCAAACATTTAGTTGAATATCGCAAAGTATAAACCAGAAACTACTATAATTTCTTTTTTTCTATTGAATGATCATCTTGGCTCCTAGAGGCCTAGTTACACATGTTTCTTTGAAGTATAAGTAGCTCACAAGGTAAAAAAAGGTTGGAGACCCCTGGCTTAAGGAGATAATCTACAGTTAGATAATAACTGTGATAAATAACATTGTGAATAGCAATCATTTTGTCCAAGAAAATTGTGAGACAAAATTTTTCATATCGTCCCATACCTATAGACAATACTGAATTGCATGAAAAATACATAATATAAATACATAATATTATAATATATGTTTTAATTAAGCAACAAAATGACAACAGACAAAAACAACATACAGAAAGAAATACAGATACAAATTTCAACAACACTAGGGTACAACCAACACTGGGTATAAATAATATAACAATCGCAAATCAAATCGCAATTTCTGTCTGAAATATCGCAATTAGGTTTTTTGTCCAAATGGTGCCGCCCGATCTGTTTTCATAGTCGGATAGTTCGGATGACTTCATTTACATTTATACACAACAATAAACCTCTTTCCAAAAGAAAGAAATGAACCACAAGTTAATCTTATTCATAATCATAAACACTATCATTAAAAGTTATTTGTTTGCGTGGCTGTAATAATAATCGTGATGAATGAATATGCATGACGTAATCAAAAGTAAGATATCAGTATAAAAAGTATCGTGCCGCAAAGTATCGCGATACATCGGAAAATCAATATTTTGTCACAGCCCTAATTTCAAGTAAATGGAGCTTTATTATCTCATTTTAAGAGCTATGAGATGTTTTTTTTTCTTAATTTAAGTGAAAATCTATTTCCACTGGCCTGAAATATGAACTAAAACAAGAATATTATAAATTTGAGAGCGCAATCGAGGTCTAAACAGCAGCTTTTATACAGAGTGAGACCACACAGAGACAATATTATGTTATTTGTGTTGGATGTGAACCTAAATAATTACAGCCTTTGTCTCTTGAAATTGTGATTTAGATTTATTTGTGATTGATTTTTGCAACCAGCCCGAGACGATTCAATATATGATCATTTAAGTTCGGCAAAGTGCAGCCACATTATGATCTAAAATAAGCCCATATTTTGTTGAACACTATGTGAAAAAGTCTAAATGATTTTATTTCTTCAGTTAATTTGGGCGCGGACGTAATGACAGTGAAATGTAGTTAGTCACATGTTGATATTATCCTAAAGTAGACGGTTAGTCACTTCTGTTTCTGGCCCCGCCCCTCTCGATGAAGAGACCTGTGTGTGTTCATAGAAGCCTATTCATGGCAGTGGTGAAGTGTACGGGCTTCCTGTTCACTCACAGGTGGAGCGTTTTAGGAGCTTGGTGACTTGAAAACATATATTGTACTTCATATTATTACAGTATGTGTTGCTAAAATGTGGTGGTTACAGGGAATCTTTGTGTAATCTAAAACTGATGGGAATGGACTCGCTTTCGATGGAGATAGTTGTTCAGCTTTGGAGGAAAATGGATCTGATTGGACTAAATTTACAGAGCCAGATCAAATCCAGTCTGGAAATAAATATAAAAGGACACTCTTTCTCAATCCCAGACTGAATTTGAGAGGTTCTGAGCTTTCAAATGAGTAGTGGCATGTTCACGTGTACTAAGAGCATCCTACTGACATTACCTTTAAGTTTAGATGTTCCTCTGCGTCACTTTAGCTTCATGTGGCAGAAAGTTTATAAAAATACAAATTCCATGCACCTTTTTGTAGCCAAAGTATTATTTTGTGTCGTGTAAATTGTAATGGTGTTGTCCTCATCGAATCCCAGCTCACCTCATAACTCTAACAAGATTTCCCTTGGGATAATGATGTTGGTATCTCCCTCCATATTGTTTCATAAGGAGATTGCTCTGGGTCATGGCATCTTGAGCTGTTTGTTTACTCGGTCCAAACTGGAGTTTACACCAGTGTCTGTGACTCAGCCTCAGACTATTCCCCTCTTACTGTCACTAATTGGCTTTGGCTCAGATCGGAGGCACTGTGGTCATCCCTGTAGTCAACACTGTGGTCATCCCTGTGGTCAACACTATGGTCTCTGTGGCTTTGGGATTCTCTGCAAAATATAGCACATGGTCTCGGGGGAAAGCATTTTGGCCACGTGTGAACTTAGTCTTGTTCTGCAAACCTTTCTCTCCATCACGACTTATTTATAGTGTGTTTCAGTCGTAATTCCTTATTCCATTCGGTTCATTTTAAGAGATCACTGCAAAAAGTACTGAAGAAATGAGTTTCTCCTTTCAAGAAATCTGTCCATTACACTCGCGTCTTATCGCATTCAAATTTAGATGGAAAAAAAAATGTTAGTTGCTTGAAATAAGATCATTGTTGGTGTTTTTTTGCCTCATAGACAGACTTCTTGAAATGTATTACTCAAATCAAGGGCAACTTTCCATCACAGAGGCTTTCATGCTCTGTAAATAAAGTTGCAATTTTACTACTACTCAATGCAAAGGTCTCGTATGTTGTTAGTTCAACACAAATGCGTAAAAGCAGAGCATCTGACCCCTCATGCGGCTTCCCATCGACTTAAGTTTCTACAAGTGATATTTGGATTAATAAAACTAAACTATGCAGTCGATTGGTCTGTGGCGGAAGTGAAGGGAAATCCTGACATTGTTGCATCCATCACAGGTCGAAAGGTCACGTATCCTAAAATAGATGTAGTGGAACCCAATGCCCCTGTGTAAGTCTTCTGTGTACAATCTTAACCCACGCTAAATATTTTGATGGGGACACTTGGGAGCAATGGTCTGCTGTAATGGCCGTGTGACTGGGGCCGCGCTCTCGTCGCTCTCTTGCTATTTCGGTGAGTGCCTCTAGTTGACCTTCCTGTGAGCGCGAACCGGCCTGGCCCTAAATATTGAATGAGCAGCCTGGAAAGAGTCGAGCGTGAAAGCCTCCACACGCACCCGGAAAGTTAACAAAAGGTAACAAGACCGATGCTCCCCACATTGGTTAGCCAGATTAGCGCTACTATTTACGGCCGCGAAGTTAATTTTGTGTATTCTGGTCTGCGCGAGCTACTTCCAAGTGAGTGCGCCGCCACAGTGTGTCAATCATTAATGAAAAGCGCGGCGGCGTCTCGGGTTTCCCTGGATGAGGAGTGGGACAGGAGGGAGCAGGCGGAGCTCCAAGGGTTAAAGATAACAGGAGCATCATGTGTGCATTATGCAGGAACGTTGCACTTGGAATTTACATATGTCCCTCTCTCTTTCTGCTCACAGATGCAGACTGACGCTTACGGAGCTTCTTACCTGGCTGTCCACCGACCAGTCCTCCAATAGTTCCTCTTAAATGCTCTAATACGAAGTCTTCAAAACTGTCCAGCAGATATCTGCTGATTTTATTGGAGCAAACAATTTGTCACAACGCACAAACAGAGCATTATTACTGAACAGTTTGATTGGTTTGAGTCCATCAGGTTAAAGATATCTCACTCTATAGTTCCAAAAAGGAGCATCCTGGACCTGTTTTTCATGGACTGTGTTTCCCTGACTGTGGGCTGAAGGCTGAGCTCCTGAGTCCTGAAGCTGGATAACACTTATGATTCCTGTCTGTGGATTGTGGCCTATTGAAATGGATGGAAAGACTGACCGACGTATTCAAACCACTGTGTCTGTGGTTCAGTCCCCCTCGGATCTATTCCCCCTGGAAAGATAAGAGAGCACGTCTTAAAAATGGGACACAGAGATTACGTTACATGAATTCTGGTTTGGGACATTTTTTTGTTTTTTCTTGTACCTCTTTGAACTCGTTTATGTAAACATTTTTATACATAACCCTGTGAACTACTAGCGGCAGCTTCAGGCCAGTTCGGCCTGGCCGTACGGCTGTCCCAAGGACACAAAAGGCTGCACAGACCTGGATATTTGGGAGCAGGCACAAAACTCTGCCACTGCTAACAGTTGACTTTGATTGGTTAGCATGGCGGCGGATCACAATGAGCTGGTGTCTGAGATGGCCACCATCGGCCGTCTCAGTGCCACTGAGCGGCTGAAACATGCCCAGAAGCGCCGGGCGCAGCAGCTCAAAGCCTGGACCCAGATGGAGAAGGATGCAGCGAGAGGGTCCAGAGCCAAAGCTGATAAGAAAAAGACTCGCACCTCGAAAGTAACCTTTCCTAATGCTGTGACGCTGCTGGATGCAGCTGCTCGAAACGACGTGCAAGAAGGTAAATTTCACCTTTTAGATGGGGCTAGTATACACTGTATATCTCATTTCATTTAGGTATTCAATACAGTCTTGCTGTGCCACAAAACATTGTCCTAATAAGCAACATCAATGCAATATCCATTTGGATAACATTTACACGTTTGTAAAAATCCCCTCTAAAATCGCACCACTGTTCTCCTAAAGAAGTGATTGGCGGTAATTCACTGTGAATAGGTCACATGATAACTATAATGGGCTCAGCTTTTAGTTTTCAATGGCTTTTTGTTTGCTGGATCAAGGCTTATCATAAAAGCAAATCTTTTAAGGCCATTGTGAAGCTTGCTCTTATGGCTGTTGGTTTGTGTGTACGCCAAACCAACAAAACTGCATTCAAGGGGATTATTAAACCAGTATCATTATCCAAATGTATTAATATTGTGTTCTTTATAGTGAGGGAGCTGCTTAACAAAGGCGTGAGTCCAGATCTGTACAATGAGGATGGACTAACTGCCTTACACCAGGTGAGTGCCACTGTAAAACCATCTACTTTCTATCAGATTCTTGTATCCACAATTTATCAGAAAAATAAAGAGTTCAGAGGACAGTGCGGAGCTTATGTTCATCAATTAGCTTTTACAGACGGACTGGGACACATTTAAGGCAGCTGTGTAGTTTGGCATAATGACCCACGTGTTTAAATCTAATTGATGATAATCCCATGTGTTTCCAGTGCTGCATTGATGACTTCGTGGACATAGTGCAGTGCCTGTTGGACGCTGGTGCCAGTGTAAACGCCTGTGACAGTGAGCTGTGGACTCCGCTGCACGCTGCTGCCACCTGTGGGCACACTGGGCTAGTGCAGGTCCTCATTCAGGCGTGAGTTTAGTCCTCTTCTTATTCTCCACCGGTTTATCTCATTACCTAAAGCATTGTCTTTATGCAGTGGAGCAGATCTGCTGGCGGTGAACGCAGATGGAAACATGCCTTATGACCTCTGTGAAGATGAGGCCACTCTAGAGCTGCTGGAGATGGCTATGGCTGAACAGGGTCAGTCCCACGACCACGACTTTAGCAAGAGTCTCTGCTCTGTTGAATAAATGCTTTGTCATATTGTACAGTGCGCTCCCTGCGTCCTGACTGTGTCTGTGTCCTACAGGTATAACTCAGGACCGTATCGACGAATGCAGAGGAGCAAAAGAGAAGACCATGTTGGCCGATCTCAAAGCCATGATTCAAAATGGAGCAAATTTAAACGCCCAGGACGAGAATGGAACCGCACTGGTAAGACACTGGACACAAAATAACTGATAAAAAGCATGATACTAATCCACACAATACCATCCCCACTGAGACATATGGCCTAATGTTAGTCAGCCTAGAGCAGAGGTGGACAAACTAAGGCCTGGCCCTTCAATCCGGGGCGTAAAGCATGAACTATTTTATTGCTTTTGAAAATGTATTTAGGGGATATATTTGAGAATTGTTCTTTTTTTTCCACAACCCTATGTACTGTGACTGGTCTGTCAAAAACCCAGTGTGGCCCTTGCATCAAAAGGTTTGTCCATTCCTGGCTTAGGGCCTGTATGAGTGGGCGAGGTCTAGATCTAAAGGGGAATGATTCCTTGTGCATGTTGGTATTTATTTGTGTGGTTTGTGGGCCTTGAAGAGGGATGATTCTTTGTGTATATGGGTGAATACTTGTGGGAGTGAAGGGGGTGAAAGGGACTGATTCTAAGTTGTAAGGTGCTTTGTGTTACATTCCTGTATGAAAAGCGCTTTCATGAGTAATACATTTATTACTTTTTAGCTGCATATTGCGTCTGCCAATGGCTACGTGTCTGTGGCGGAGCAGCTGCTGGAGCAAAGTGCTCAGCTGGAAGTGAAGGACTCTGACGGCTGGACACCACTCCACGCTGCCTCCTGCTGGGGACAAGTCAGTCCTGCAACACAATCTTAGCTTTACTCTCTACCATGTTTATTACAGTTTTATAAATGTACCGTTGGTATGTTCTAGATCCAAATGGTGGAGCTGCTAGTTGCACACGGGGCTGATTTGAATGCCAAGTCTGCACTGGATGAAACTCCTCTGGGTAAGCTGGGCATCCCTCATTTCTAAATGCTACAATATCAACTAAATTATCAAGTTGACACTCTTCTCACATAAGACTAACTCAAGTAAATAAAAGCAGTTCCATAAAATGACAATAAATAAGTGAAGTAAAAACTCCACTGATCACCATTATCCTGTCCTGTAGATGTTTGTATGGATGAGGAGGTCCGAGCCAAACTCCTGGACCTCAAAAACAAACACGATGCCATTATGAAGAGCCAGGACCGACAAAAGGGCACTCTGCAGAGGAGGGTCTCCAGCACTGGCAGCCGAGGGTGAGGGAGGGAAGCAGACATGTATAAGTTCTTAAGGTTGTGTGCTCACTGTTGGTCACCGTCTCTCTGCCCTGTAGGAAGGTGGTGCGGCGCGTGAGCGTGAACGAGCGCTCCAGCCTGTACCGGCGAGAGCATCACAAAGAGGCCATGGTGTGGCAGGAGCGCGGCCGGACGCTCGAGCCGCAAGACGACGACGAGGACAGACAGACGGACAACGAGCTGCATCTACACGCCATGGTAAAAACTATGGCACAAGGCACAGTCTATTACATTTGTAGATTTTGTAGAATGTGCTCTGTTCTGTAATGGGATTTGTTGACGCATTGATGGTGATTTTTGCATTTGGAAAAATGAGTCACTATTTTGCATAATAAAATATTGACAGGAAATAGTGTTAAAAATGCTTTGAACTGACTGACTTTATGACCAACGTAAAGGCTCATTGGTTGGTTTTCTCAGTCAATAGCCTGCAGTTCCAACAGTCCAAAATGAGTGCATTAGTTAAACTTTGTACAAACAGACATTTATTTACTGCTGTAAACTTAAAAATCAAACCCACTCTGAGGGAAATTGTTGTGCTTAGTTTGAAAAGACAAAAGTGACACATGTGGCTAAAGTAAAAATGCTGCTTTTCTGTGTGTCAGATGGCCAGTGGAGCCACTGCACGCCTGGAGGAGCTGGAGGCTGCGGATAGAAAGATCATGCCTGGACGAGAGAATGGGGAGACCTCTGTATCTTTAGCCTCCTCTGTCCCGGGAGAGCTGTGGACCGGAGGAGGGATTATGGACCGTAGCGCCTCTTACCAGCTCAGTGCCCCCCCTGAGTCTGATTTAGGATCCGCTGATGGTGAGGGGGTGGACAATATCAGCAGAGAGAGGTCCCACCACACGTTAGCCGACCTGAAACGCCAAAGAGCAGCAGCCAAGCTCAACAAGTACCCCGCGCCTCAGCCCCCTCTGCCCCCTCCACTGGAAGAGGAGCCCGCGGTGCTTCCTGTGGAAGCATCCACCCACCAGCCCCAGGAAGAGCCCACAGAGACAGCCACGATAGAGCAGGTCGCCCCCCTAAGTCCAGTGTACTTTACACCTGCCAGTGGAGACCCTCCTCTGCTTAAACTACGAGCCCCAGAGGAGGAACAGTCCAAAAACAAGGAGCCATGCTGCGGACTCATGTAAATGAACACTATTTAGACTGGACTGGTTCGCTCCACGTGGCTCAGACACTGGTTGCCACATGCCAAGTAAAGGTGGATCTCCAAACCATTTCACTGACGAGCTGTTCAGGTGCATTTCAATTCAAAAGCAATAAGGTCAGTACAAAATAAAGGCCTGCAATATTTATTTAATAAATATATTGTATTTATTATTAATAAACACAAAATAATGAATGGGAACTTTTTCAGTTTTTTGAGGTGCAGCTGTATATGTTACCTTCACATGTCTCACCTGCATTATTAGTATTTTAGGTTATAAATTTACACTTTTCTCACATTTGGACAATCGGTTGTGTTTATGAATAGGACAATGTCTCTCTTTATAATGAGCAAAGATGTTTAACTGTAAATGACCAACAAAACTATCTGAATTGCTTCATGTTGTTTTTCCCTCATGAACACTGCACTACACTGACCATGTACTTCATCACAGCTTGGTGCCTTTTGTGAAATGAACACTGGTTTGCTGCACTGTGTCCCTCATGAGCACTCCACCAGGATGAACTATAGCTGTATCTGTATCTATTTCAATCATTTTTACTGAAACCCTGATCAAGAGAAATTTATGATAAAACTGCGTTGTTTTCAGAGCAGACTGGTCTCGTTCACTTCTTGTCTTTGACTTTTGTCTCCCCCTCGTGGTAACAGAGGGCAGCTCACATTTTTGTGGCATTACATTATCAAGCCTAATCTTTGATCATGTTTGTGCTTGCACCAAATAGGTCACACCAGGTTACATGTTACATGGAGCATATTTCCACATGGCTGTCATCAGGGGAAGTAACACAGTAAAACGTACACATTTTAGGGACTTGAATTTGCTTAAGTACATTGTATGATGAATACTGTACTTCTACTCCACAACATTTTTGAACTGATATTGAAGTGAAGTTTTAGTGGTTTAAACATACAGTGAGGCCAATAAGTATTTGATCCCCCTGTGATTTTGCACATTCTCCCACTTAGAAATCATGGAGGGGTCTACCATTTCCATCGTTGGTGCAATTCCTCTGAGACAGAATAATTTTTTTTTTTTTAATCCGGAAATCATATTGTACTTTATTAACAATATTTTTGTATATTACTCTGTCAAATAAGTATTTAATCACTTGAGTCAAACAATTTTAATATTTGGTACAGAGGCCTTTATTAACAATTACAGAGGTCAAACAGTTCCTGTAGTTCTTCACCAGGTTTGCACACACTGCAGCAGGGATTTTGGCCCATTCCTCCATACAGATCTTCTCTAGATCTGTCAGGTTTTGGGGCAGTCGCTGAGCAACATGGAGTTTCAGCTACCCCCCAAAGATTTTCTATTG
>OMNZ01074450.1:2363-13460 GCA_900303255.1 Lesueurigobius sanzi
AGACAGTGCAGGGAAAATAATCAATATTGCTTTATTTACAGTGTGCAGCATGTGATAACGGGCCTTAAAAACTAAAAAGACAGTTGCACAACAAGCAAAGGTCATTCTCTTGTAACCGCATTTCCATGGAAGTGGAAAGCAGTGGTCGCTTGGGGGGGTGCAGTTCTCGCAGAATACAGCGCTGGCACCAAAAAAGGTCAGCGCTTGGTTAAAAATTACCAAATCGTTTCTGCTTTTAAGCATTTATGAGTGCATTTTTAATAACCTAATCCTACTGTACCAGTGCGTAGCGTCTTCAAATTACAATATAATATGGAATTCAATTATATCTGAAAAATGTCATAACTCCTGACAGGAATGGGCTAGAGACTTACTTTTAAACTGTTGAATTTGAAAAATAAAAATCGATTTTAGCTGCAAAATCGATGAATCGATTAAATTGTTTTTTTTTTTGCCCAGCCCTACCTCAACCCCTCCCCAGACTGCTCCAACAAGCAAACCGCTCCAGCCCCGAAGTGGTGTTGGGGGCAGCTTGGACCCCACTTTGGTCGTGGTTTGGTTTTGCTTGGAAAGAAGCTTTATATGCAATCAAAAAAGTTCATTTCATTATTGCATATTTCTCCAGACATGTGAGGTGAAAATATAGCCATCCTGTTGAAACATTGACAGGCATTATACTGGTTAGAGAGCAGTGTGAATAGAAATTCCAAGGTTAGGGAAGGACCATACTGTATCTTCAGCGTATGGTAATGCAGCCTTTCAGAATTCACAGTGAATAAGAATGACCTTGGAGCAGGCATGGACTCTTCGGACGATATATACTCTATCCATCTGTAGCATGCGAATTGAAAAATATGTGTGTTTACCTGATTGTATTCTTTGTAAAACCTGACCCCTTCACAACACACAGGCCTTCTGCTCCAATTCAAAACCCATGGGAAATACGGTCGCACATTTACATTTTTGAGGCCGCCTTATATTTATTGGCAAACATTTACAAGACACAATCTGAGAATAATTTCCACCGATGTTTTGGTGACTGATCAGCAAAGAGCTGAAAAAACCCCAATATTTGGATTATTGAGAAAAATGGTGATGGTCCTTGAACTGGAGTTTAGGTGTTTTCATTCACACACTGCTGGTGCTGGTATGACTCTAAGAACAAAAGCTAAAGAGGTGGAATACAATGTTCTTTCATTGATTAATCAATTCCATTAAAAAGGTATGTGCTTTGTAATTACCCATTGTTAATATGCGGTTTCTTCTTTTCAATCTGCAAAATCCGCATTTAATGAAACAAATTTGAATGCTAATCAACGTAAACCATCTCTTTGGTCATGGTTTTATGTAAGATTCGTACCACGCCCTCCGCTCCCATATACTAGCTGCTCGTTTGCATATATACATGTACACGAGTGGGAACTATGTAAATCGAATGTATAAGGATGTGACCGCTTTTCCGCGCTTCCAATTTCACACTACATGCAATACTTAAGTCTATAATTTGATCAGATGCCCCGTTCCTTTGAGTGATGCGATTTGACACGGTGGGACTTGTGTTTACGCCACGACACGTGATATGGGAGAGGTGGTGTGTGTTTGTGTTTGTGTGTGCTCACTGATACCACCACGTGTAAACGGTGCATTACGTAAGGCTTGGGAGAAACAAAGGCAGTTATGGAGAAAGAGCGGCTTCAGAACCACGAGGATGTGGGCGTTTACGAGACAGGGAGTCAATTTCAGTCGTTAGCTGGTGCCACCTGATGTCGTATGCAAAACCGTGAGAGCTTGCGTTGGGGAATGCTCTTGAAATCAGTGGTTCTCAAACTGTGGTGTAGGCACAGCTGGTGGTACATGGGGATCTGTTTGAGGTCTATCTAAGCAGTTTCCTTTTGTTTTGACCTTTAGTCAAGGTTTATGTCAAGGTTTTGACCTCATTTAGACCTGGCTTAAGCTTGATATTATTCTTTTATAGACTTGGTTTAGTTCTGTAATGGATCTTGTTTAAATTTGATGGTACTTCGAAAGCAAAACAGTTACTTCGTGTAAATTTGGTTAGAAATAAGGCTTCTCACGGTGATGTACTCAGAGCCTTCTACAAATTAAGTTAATTCAAATAATTCATAAGATTGTTGTCTACCGTATTTTCCGGACTACAAGTCGCTCCGGAGTATAAGTTGCACATGCCAAAAAATGTATTATGAAGAAGAAAAAACATATCGCACTGGACTGTAAGTCGCATTTTTTTGGGGAAATTTATTTTACAAAATCCAAGACCAAGAACAGACATTATGTTATGTCATTAAGTTATAATAACAATAGAATAGAGAACAACAGGCTGAATAGGTGTACGTGTACAGTATGTTAACATAACATATTAACTAATATAAGTCACATACAGTATAAGTCGCAGCACCAGCCAAACTAAGAGAAAAAGCGCAACTTATAGTCTGGAAAATACTGTACTTATTTGTCTATATTTGTTGTTGACTCATTGCAACTACTATGATCATCCGACTGATACAATATATACTGTAGGCTTCCTCATTTGAAGCTGTATTTTCTGGGAATACCCAGGAGCTTTAGCTCTAAATAAACTCAAGGCAAGCTTATTTGTAGAGTACAGTTGGTACACAAGGCCATTCAAAGTGTTTCCCAGTTGCATAGTATTAGAACAATAAGACAACTATATTAAATCCATAAAGCATAAATATATTGAAAGCGAAGACTTGCAGGTAACATACTTTCAGTTGTCATATGCACAGCTAAAAAGAACTGTTTTCAGCCTGGATTTGAGCATTGTCAGGGTTGGTCTGTCTCACATCTTCTGGATGACTGTTGCAGATTTTTGTAGCATAAAACTGAAACGCAGCCTCACCATGTTTATCCCTGACTCTGGGACCAGCTGGAGACCACTCCCTGAGGTTCTCAGAGCTCGAGATCATACGGCACTAACATGTCAGAGACTTGTAAAGCTGTTTTAAAATCTATTCTCTGAACGATAAGAAGCAAGTGCAGAGAATGAGCCCTGGACTATACAGTAATGTGCTTGTATTTCCTGGTTCTAGGCAGCAGCTTTCTGTATTTACTACATCTGAAATGTTCACTTGCAGCCCCTTCTACTGTATCTCACCTGCTACAGATGCAAGTTTGTGTTTGTATACTTTGTTTTTCAAATGGATGTTGTTTATGACTCTTCAAACAATCCCTTAGAGCAGCTTGTCAGGTTTGAGAGGCCGATTGCAGTGCTGCGCCTGGGGCCCATCTCCAGAGCGTGAGCCAGGTCAGGACTGCCTAGCGGGAGGTTTTCGCCTACTGTGCATGTTTCAGGTTGATGCAGATAACCAGAGTGCCCCAGGAGATGCCCACCCTGACGCTGAGAGAACATACAAACTCCACACAGATAAACCCCAGACCGATCGGGAATCTGAACCTCTTCAGGCGAGGCGAGAGTCCTAAAAACTCCTCTGCTGTGCTTCCATGACTGAGCTAATTCACTTCACCGTCTCTGGTCATAATGCTACGTCTCATCTGTATTCCTAGCTTATCCATTTAGATTGATCCATTTTGGTTGTAATAAGCCAGGGTTATAAACATTTAATCAAAACACTAAGCTTCCTCATCAGCCGCATTTCTCCATTGTTATGATGCAATTTTCCGAGATTATGAGAGCGCTCTGAAGTTTGCACTTGTTGCCGATCGTCTGCTGTGCATCTGTGAGCAGTGTGGCACAAGAGGAGGGAGGGGCTGCTGTTGTGCTTCAAACAATACGTTTTGATTATAGAATAAGCCCTGATTTAACAAACATTTACCAGATCACAGCATCCTATCCTTCAAAGTGCTAAATATTTAACATGTACACCATGGTTTCATGCTACATACTGTATATTACCCTTTCATGTTGGTATAAATTGAATAATGCACTTTGTGTTATGTAATATGTGTTTTTAGGATCGCATCACGTCTCCTCTGCTTTTCTTTTTAATCCACGTTATCCAAAGCGGCCTACTTTAACTTCTGAATTGTTGCTCTGTTTGTAAGCCTACAATGAACGAATGAGTAAAGCAGGGGGGAGTTGGAATAATTTCAGATAAGATTAAACTTAATTGTATTATATTGTATTTAAAGACTTGCAAAAAAAAATCTATTGTATTTAAAAATATTTAACTGTAGAATTTGAGAGTATTTAGTTGTTTTTAACAGTTTTAGTCAACAAAACCATAAAGGCTGGGGGTACACAGAGTATAAATGAAGGGGCCAAGGGGTATGCGAGACCAAAAAGGTTGGGAACCACTGTACTACTGTCTGCCCAGCCCTTTCATGAGCTTATAAGACACCAATAAATACAAAAGATCAGTTTCCAGACCGAGGGATAACATGTTATACTTAACTTATCTAAATAAACAGGACTGCTGCCGCTTCCAGGCTTTACCAACAAAAGTATCCAATTTAAACACATTGGAAATAAACAACCATTTCAACTTGTCGTCGCCACTGCTCCAAAAACATTTCAGGCTTTTTAACGAATAATCCACTAAAAAACACATTGCGAAGTTCGTCGTACAAAGGAAATGAGTATAATTTTCCACCTCTCCTAACTCACAAAGTTTACAAAGTCTGTCTTCTGCAGTTTGAGTAAACCTTCCAGTTTCTAAGGCCAGGGGAAGGATTCCAGCGCGCAGTCGAGCAATCAGAGATCTTTGGTTCCTTGTCAGATTTGCCTTTACATAAAATTCTGCTTCAAATACATCCTTTAATTTACAAATATGACATGATACAAATGAGTTGTTTTCACATGTAGAAAGATTTTTTTTTAAGTTACTGTGAAAAGCTGGAGATTCATGCTCTATGAATAGAGATAAAGCCCAATACAGAACTAAGTATTTATTTGCTGTAGTAGAGCTGGGCGATATGGCCAAAACATCAACAATTTCGATTTTCTCATGTGAAAATTGTCAACAAGGCGACTAAAACCCTCTGCTTCTTCTTAGATTTAGACCTGGTTTTGTAGTGGTTTAGTCTAGGTTCAGACCCGTTTTAGTCTGAGTTTCAATCCTTACAGTTTTGCAATGCTTCCCTCATGGTTTAGTCCTGGTTCAGTCTGTGATATCGTCCAAGTTCAGACCTGATTTAGACAGTTTTCTCTTGGTTTATTTCTGATTGAGTCCTTTCGTTCTGTCCCTGGTTTAGTCCTTTTTAGTTTGGTCCTCATTTAGACCTTGATTTCCGTCTCTGCTTTTGTCCGGTTTACTTCTTGGTCCTGACAGTAGAAGCAGTGAGTGGGGAGAAGTGTCAGTATTTGTGCTCAGAGCTGCGTTAAACACTGTATCACGATATGACGATGTCACCAAGAAAGCAGATCGTCGTGGAGATCGATTATCATCATCATTTCGCCGGGCCCTATGCTGTAGCGTGCCACATGTCAAATGTCCATAACTAGTCCCTATCAGATAAACAAAGGAGTAATTAATGAGTAATCTTAGATAAACAGCAATTAGCTTTGTCTCCAACCTGACGCAGCCCCTGAGCCCAGCGTATGGTCTGTGCGCAATTCCTTCTCATCTGCATGCCGTTGCTGTGGAAATGTAAACATACCTGTCTCGTGTGGAGGACCAGATGTGCACCATCAACTGTGACTGTTTCCTGAAAGCTACGCCTTGAAAGTCATGAGGAGATTCCTTTTTGACAATGTTAAACACAACCATTAATGTGGACATTCATTGCAGCTAAACTGTACTGGTAAGGACACACAGAGAATATAAAGTTCATTCTCAATTATTTGAATAATGGTCGCTTATAGGCGTATACTTAAGAACATGCTTAGGTTGTAGCACCTTCATATTACAGTGTATGCAAACAAAGGGGATTTCTCTGTTAAAGCTGGGCTACCTCATTTTTTATGTTGTTAAACCGGCAAAGGAGGTGGAGGATGTAGTGGATGATTAACCCTTTGCTGCTGCTCCAACTCATTTCGTAGGCAAAGATTCTTCAGTCTTCATCTGTACTCGTGGTTGGAGTGTTTCGATCTTTATCCAAAGATCTTCCTCAGCAAAATGAGTAGCTTGACATGCTCATGGGTCTCTTAAGAGGAAACCAATAGGAGTCCCCCATAGCTCTCACAATGCATATTCTTCACATGGGCTTTGTATATCATGCAGGTTTGGGGCGTGGGTCATGAGACGACGAAGCAAAGCATGTTGGACCACTGTAGGAATATATTGCATTGGATCAATAATATGTGCAATGTTTTGATGCAACTGGTGGCAAAAGACCACAGCTTTAATGCAGGAGTCTAATTTTGCATGGAAGTCTATGGCTTCTTGCGTGTACTGTGTTTTGTGGTTACCTGAATTTCCTGTGGAGTCCGGCATCTACTTTTTTTCTGCTTTTTATTGAGATACATGACAAACAATATTACTATTTGAAGAGTTCATTTGCAAAAACAGAATAGTGCCATTGACATTGACTGTAGAGTATGGTAATAAAAGTCTAAGACACTTTTGCAAACATTTCAAAGCTGACATATCTGCTTTTGCAAATGAGCTCTTCATTTGTAGTAGCCTGAAATCCATGTCATTTTTGTACTTTGTGTGCCCAGTGTCATATGCTGCTGACTTTCACAAAGCATGTGTTGATGCTGCTCTGTGTCCTTGATAAGCGGCTCCTGCAAAAATGAATAAATAAATGAAATAAAAAAACAGGCTGTGCCCATCACGGCTCTATCAGGAGGTGAGACAGCGCACCGTGGCACATCATATCTTATTAACTCTGCCTGTCTGTCACCACAACAACAGGCTTTAGCCAAAGGGCTGCACTGATGCCAGCTGCCTTCCTCATTAATTTGATTTTTCACCTCGTCGCCTGGGCCCGAAGCGATCTTCCTCCGTCCTCTCCATCTGACCACGGCAGGCTTTGTCTAGACACCTGCAACAGCAACACAAAGGGCGTTATTGTCGGGGCTTTCTGTCACAAGTAGAGGGTCAAATGTTCCTAGCCATGGGAGTCTTTTACTAGCCACAAAATTAATTAGTTGCTTATGAGTTCACAAAAAACTATGGAAGCACCGGAAGTATTGTCTTTCATTGAAGAAAATGTGGTACAGCAATAACAAGCAGGATCCAAAAAGGAGCACGTTGTAAGCTTGCTTGAAGGTTAAGTCTGTAGTTTTTTCTGTAGTGCGTGTTAAGACAAACAAGAATGTCAAGCTTCTGTCCAATAATAATAACACAAATAAAAACTTTTAGTAGAAAGATTAGAACAAGGTGCCTGCTCTCCTTTCCCATTCGGCTTCACGCAGCTCATAGCGATGCCATTTTTTCCACGGTCTACGGTAGGTACACATCAAACTTCCCACGGCCAAAGAGAAAGAATAAGGGTTGCTCGCTAAAATAGAAATCTATCCCTATTGGGCTAATTCATTGTACAGTATTTGGTGCATGTCATCGGCCCGTTGCGCAGAGGGTGCCAGAGGTGGTTGTGTGTGTGGTCCATTTTCCCTCATGTGTGGAGGATGAAGATTGTTAGCATGGTACAGTGGAGAGACAGTCCTAGGAGCAGTGCAAGCTAAAAATAAGTCCTTATATTTATGACTCATATTCCAAAGTCTTAAAATACTGCATGTCCATACTTTTCCATCTCGGCATCCGATTATCTCTTTGCTTTGCTTTTGGTTTTTACCTTCTGGTTCCCTCACAGCAAATTCAGTTCTTTCTGGCATGAAGTAATTGGCATATTAATTGTGTGCTGACATAGTTTTCGGTCTCCATTGGTTCTCAAACTGTGTCCCAATCGCGGTACTTGGGCTTCTTCAGGTGGTACATCATTTTATTTGGGCCTGTAGCTTGGCCAGAATTACAACTACGCCTTGACAGTTAAAATTAAACTAGTATATTAGACTAAGCTTTTGGGCTTAAAAGTCGACATGGACTACACATGGACTTATTTATTTGTCATTTATTTAATATTGACATAGCAATTGGATGATATGTGCTAAGTTTCAACACTTGTCCACAGGGGGCTTTTAAATTACAACAGATAAAACACATTTCATGACAGGATCAAACAAGGTACATTTTACACATGAGAACAACTTCTGGGCCGATCTTAGCCACGGTTTGAGCTCTCTACTAATATTACTCTCTAGTTAAAGTCCAGTGGAGAGAGAGTTCCACAGTTTAGCCCCCTTGAAGGAGAAGCTGTACTGTCCAAAAGATTTTCTAAGCTTAGGGAGCACACGGTCCTCACTGGCTGAGGCTCTGGTGGAGTCTCTGAGAGCGGCCTGACGTCTCACCATGAGAACAGTGGTGACACACAGTTGTTCAAGCATTTGTAGAGATGTAGAAAAAGAGGCACAATAACAAACAAATCACAAAAGCTCTGGTCCTTTCAAATGTCGACTTTTGCCGGGTAGTTTGGTCAAATGTGACTAAAGTATGAAACCAGCCTTGAGGTCATGCTTAATAAACTGGCTAGCAGTGCTGGATTGAATACTTTACTCATTATTATCTCTCCTTAATAATGTTTTAACTAATTAGTGTCCTCAAATACTTTATAAAACCCTGTCATTTAGTAATCAAACATACAATTTTAATTCCAGACATTTGAGAGCAGTGTGTGAATGAAATAAATTACCAAAAAGAAAGACTCTGGAACTACAATGAAACCATTGTTATCTGCTGAACGGCATTGAAATTTCATCGTGAAAAGGTGGAATCTCTGTAGAGAGTAGGGAAGTTATGGTTGTGGTGGAGTCTATAGCATACTGTGTTACATGCACAGTAGGTGTGCAAACTGACACATGGAAATATGCAATCTGTATGTGAAAAATGGATGTGGACTAGATGAATCGCAAATCAATATGATGATGAAAGAAATGGAAATGGAACCTGGATATGTAAACTGATGTACAAACTGTACTGTAAAATCTACATTTTAGAATTGCATATCATGGGTAAGCAAATGTGAAATGCTTGCTCTTGAACTGTGCTGTACATCGATCCTTTCAATAAACATAAACAATTACCACAACATATCAACTTTATTTATAAAGCACTTTAACCCTCTGATGCCCAAGGATATTTTTAGGTAATTTCTCTCACCTGGAGTTTTTTGCTCTTTAATGCTATTAAAACACCTCCTTTCAGTGGACCCTCAAGTGTTATACTTTTATTTTTCAGGACAAACTGGACTTTCATAATTAACAAGTTGTATTGAGTAAAAAATGTTTTAAGACCAGAAATACAAAAGAAAATATTAGGCGAAAATTCAACTTTACAGACATTTATTGGCAGAGAGCATGGAATCGCCTCTTTTTTTTGGGGAAAAAAGTAAGTTTCTATCTTTTACAGATCAGAACATAAAAAGTGAACACACAAAAGCACTACATTTGGGAAACAAAGTATCACTTGAAAATAAATTGGACAATGCAGAACGAAGGAGTTTGTTATCTGTTGGGCATGGATCAAGCAATCACAGAGCTGCAGTGTTGCCGTATAGTGACATTTGGGAGGAGGCGCACATCACCGTTTCTACTCCGAATCCGTAGCTCCCACGAGCTCACTGATTGGCTGCCAGGTACGTTCTACGGTGAGGGGAGGAGTCGACGAACGGCCATAAACTAGGCTTTAGTGACTAGCTCGTAACCTGGCGGAGACTTGGAGAGGTCTACGCGTGACTCGCAGACTATTTTTAGTCGCCCAGTCACCGCAACTCATCAATCTCGGGAGTCGCGGCGACGTCTCCGCCGGTGAGATATAAGTAAAGTTTATGTGGCATTATCAGCGAGGCTAATGAGGCTCAGAGGGTTAAAAACTGTACAGTTGTACATATGTACGTATACAGTACAACAAGTTGAACAAGAAAATATAAAAACAAAGCAAATGCGTATCATTATGCATTAGACGCCAGGGGAAAACAGGTGGGTTTTTAGTAGAGATCAAAGTGTGATTGCTTTAGTATCAACAATTTGAATTCTGCCTTTACAGCAGCAAAATTGTCTAAAATCTGGCACATGCTATTTGTTCATTTAGTAGCAAAACACCACACAGGCATAGAACATGTTGCTCTACCGAATACCGACAATTATTCTCTTATATTAACCCATTTCAACACCTGAAGTGCATTGCAGAGATGAGGTCTCTAGGGCAGCGGCTAGTTTATACATGAGCACTAGGCCTGGTCCACCGTATGAAGGTTACATGATATATTGCCTTGAACTGGGGGCAGCCAACATCAGTTTTATTACTCATTTAAAATCATTGAATAGGTCATATGCTTCCAGATAGCCATATTCTTATAGCCAGGTATGCTTTTAAGTGTTCTTTAGTAGACTTTTCAATGACCTTAATGTAACTTGGCTCCAGAGGACAGGAAAAAATAAATACACATCGGGAACAGCATGGACAGTAGATCAAGCCACCTGGATTGATGCGATCTAACATATAATCAATTAGACACTGCTTTCCTTAGTGGCACCATGCAGGTCAGTCAGTCTTTATTTTTAGAATCACAAGATCTATTTTGCTGCAATTGCAAACACAAGTGTGTGGTTTGACTGCTTTTACCCAGTGGTGGTCGAAGTACTTTATTCATTACTGGAGTGAAAGTACAGATACTGCTGGTCAAATATTACTCCAATGAAAGTGAAAAATGTACTTAAGTGAAAGCAGTAGCAAGCAAGTAAAGTACTTAGCATTCGAAGTAAAAAACACATAGTAGGGCTGTCAAAATTGCTCAAAAATGACATTCGAATATTCCATTTGAAAAAACACAGATATTCGAATATATTCAAATATATTATATAATATATAATATAATAATAATATATAATAATTTGAATATCTGGTTGCGCATTAAACTCCTACACCAAGAAGCTATATATATATATTTTTTTTTTTGCACGTCAAATATACGCACTCTAGTTTACATAATGTGTGTTGCATCTTTAATGTGTCATATAATAATTAATGTGTCATATAATAATGTATAAGACGACGACGTTGCAACTCACTGTTAGCACAACTTTAGCTGTTGTTAGCAACTTTAGCTGCTGTTTAGCATAACATTAGCACATATCTTACCTTCGTAGTTCTTTTTTTG
>OMNZ01074451.1:0-31133 GCA_900303255.1 Lesueurigobius sanzi
AAACAAGGCAGAGGGACCAACATAGCCAGAAACAAGTATGTAAAGATTATGTTTGAAACATTTAAAATGTCTATTTTTTCAATATCATTGAAAGAAGTAAAGCGGTCATTTTAGTCACTAATGTATGTATATGTATGTATATGTATGTATGTATGTATGTATATATATATATATTTCTTATCTATAATATATATTATTTATTTATTTTAGGGCGGTCAAAGTTAATGCTTTAGTTTGTTTAATCAAAAAATACTGCATTAATGATTAATTGCAAATTTAATCAGATCTTATGTTTTGACCGAACACATTCCAAACAGAGGTGTTTGGTCGTGTAAATCTACTTGAGTAGTTTGTATAAATTGATTTATCATGAAACACAGAGCGTAGACTTGCATCACAAACTACAAATTGTAGCAGTTGAGCTTTTCACAAGTTCTCGGTTTATTAAATGAGCAAATGCTTTAAATAGTGCATTTTATGCCAGCCTAGTGTGCATAATGAATAATCACATTACAATTTACTGCAATCAATCATGATTAATCACATTTCAAGTCTGATTAAACTGATTAGAATAATGAATCAATTGACAGCACTAATATAATTATATGCATGTATTGTATTTTTGTTTTTTTTCCTCCCTCCTGAAACGTTTTATATTGATTCTTACTTCCGCCACCAAGGAGGAGCTTGGACTGTTGAGCTGTATAAGGAAAATAAGGAAACTAATAATAGTAATAATATAAGGAAACTTTATTACTTTTTTAATGTTTAATTTTCACCAAAAACTTTCATTGACAAAAAAGTGAAAAGTTACAGAAATAACAAAAAACGGTGAAAACTTTTGGCAAAAAACAAATATTTTTAAATTATGTGCTTCATTCAGTTTTACAGCAATAAGTTACGGTTCAGTGTTATTTTAAAGGCAACAGAAGCTTCTCCAGAACAGAAGAAAAACCAGTTGGAATCCGGACAGAACAAAAACAGGAATCTGAGGATGGACAAAAGATGGACATCGACACAAAATGGAGCCCCCGCGAGGACTAGAAGCACTTTTCTCCATAAAATTTACACAGTGGATGTAAATTTCCGCCAGTGGCTTTCACTGGAAACACCCGAGGTCAAAATGGTCAGTACTTTAGTGTTGAAGCTAACGGCTAATCACAAGATCACAGTAATATCCATCAGAAAGGCTCCGGTTTACATCGTTTGTGAAGAGGACGGACGTTGGGGGATATTTGCTGCCGATTGGATCAAGCGCACCTCGTTTTGGCCAAACCAATCACAGCCGAGTCTCAAAACTCAAAAGCAATTCAATATTTTTGTAAGTCTGTAGCAGCAACTTTTCTGTGGTGAAAAACATGGCAGGTTTTATCATTGGTATCGATCAGACCTGCCCACACACAGCAATTGGTTGTTTTCACGTGACATTCCAGCATTCTAAAGAGCCTATAGATCGACACTGAGATGGGGGTCAACAGAAAACTATGGTAACAGTCAAAAGGCAGATTTTTAGTCTTAGTTTATCGTTAATTTCTCTGTAATTCCTGGGCCAATCCACATGAAACAAAAACTCATAATAAAGTTCAATGTCTTCTCTGTCAGCACATGAACTAAGGTGTAATTATTTTATCACAAAGGTGTCCAAAAGTGGAGACAATATTCAAAAACATGGGTGTGATGCTGGCCATTAGAAAGGACCATAAGAATAATATGGCAGGTTTGTGAATCAGATCACTATCAAATAATGATCCGAGAAAACATTTGGACATTTTCTTTTTGGAAATTTCTTTCAAAAACTGTTTTTCTCCCATAGAGTTGTATTGGCACCTGACCCCCAGCTGAAATAGAATTCTAGAACGTGAAAACAACCAATACCAAGCCGCACAAAATATGAATACCAGTCTTTCATTTAAAAATAATAATTTAAATTTCTTTATTTAACATTAGCCGTTAGCTCTACAATTTCAGTTTCCTCCAGTGAAATCCTTATCCAAAGTAACATTTTTCACACGTTTCAGCGACTGTCGGTCCGTCCGCCACATAATCTACACACGTGTCTGAACGAGACGCCACTGAGGAAAGTTACTCCTGAGTCCATTACCGCGTGAACCGGGCGTCCATTTTGTGCCGCGTTTGAAATATGTTTACAATATAATATCTGATGAAACAATGAACAACTCTTTATTTTGGCATCTGTCCGGATTCGAACTCGAGGCTAACGCAGAAAAACCATCGTTATAACCGTGGTAACCATCTTCGTTAAGGTCAGGGGGTGGGGTCATGCACGAGAGGGGCGGAGCTCTAAGCGCTAATTATTCAACATTTCAACATGGTTTTTAGTTTTTAGTGGTATAAAAACATAGAAAGTCTCTAAGAATGACAAAGACGAGAGCCAATCGGAACAGAGGGGTGGGGCGGGGCTTCACATTCCTTTGTATGTACACGCTGCGTTTATGGGAGCGGGCTGCATGGGATGCCGTCTATAGTGTGAGTCTTTCAACGGCAGCGGCCATTTTAAGAGTTTTTGTTCGAGCATCGTTTTGTGTCCAGCTCCAGGAAATACTTTTATTTTAAAGTTCGTATTCATTTGAAGGAGATACATCTCTAAAGTTTGTGTACGTCAGCAGCTTCGTTATTCGACAGAAAAAAATCATCACAACATCGGTTTGGAAAAGTGGATCCGCCATTCTTTGACGCTCATGGTTAAAGGCAAAATGTGCAGGGTTTGTTTACTGCAGTATTGGGAGTACTGCGGTTCAGCATATACTGCATTCTACATACAACAGTCCCCTTTTATACTCTCATATTTACAACAATACAGAAAACACTGACTGTGTCTCACAAGTTAATACTCCGTAA
This sequence comes from Lesueurigobius sanzi, assembly GCA_900303255.1. Lineage (NCBI taxonomy): Eukaryota > Metazoa > Chordata > Actinopteri > Gobiiformes > Gobiidae > Lesueurigobius > Lesueurigobius sanzi. The sequence goes on from OMNZ01074451.1 coordinate 2,860, forward strand.
TCATTAGTGTCTTTTCAAACACGGCGGTGACGGCCATGTTTGTGTTGGAATAGTCTGATTTACCCCAGTTTAGTTTAAAGGGCGTTTGTTTTAAAAGGAATTTCTGAAACTAGGCTCCGGTTAAGATGAGACACTGCAGATATAAATGCTGTGGATTACTGGCATAAATAGAAGACAAAAATGTACTGCGATCTATGGAGGAAAGTAGAGTCAGTGAAATAATAAAACACATTATTGAGGAGACAGACATTTCTGTGAAAGTTCAGATGTTCATGACCCCAAAAGCCCAATTTTCAGGTTGGGAACTAAGTATTCTGCAGCGTCTCACTTTAAAAGTCGCATCGTTCGGTCAAAACAAAGTGTTTGTGTTGTTTACGGTTGAACCTGATCTAAGACAACTACATTCAGTCCGGCCTCAGCCACAGCTACACAGAGGTCACGATGTAGGAACCCCTCTCGCCACTTGCGCCCCCGGCCCCTCCTTCTCCTTTGGGCTCACGTTTCTTGGTGACCGGGGTTGGGATGAGCGAGGGCCGCGTGGGCGTGGTGGAAGTACTGGCTGCAGTAGTAGTTGCAGTAGTTGCAGTAGTAGAAGTAGTAGTGGTAGTAGTAGTAGTGCTGCTGGCGTCTGCGTTTTTCCGCGGGCTGGGCGTATAGTTGAAGGGGCTGACTCGCGCCGCCACGGTTCCACGTGGTTGCGCTCGCGGTGGTCTCTCATCTAAACTCTCAGTGCTGCGGCGCAGGTTGAGGTTGGAGCAAGAGGAGGAGGAGCCGCAGGGTAATTTGGAGGCGGGGCTGGGGGCAGGGCTGTCAATGATTGGCGGTGCATTGGTGGGAGAGCGGGCAGAGCAGGAGGAGGCGGAGCGCGGGTTGTTGACGGGACAGTCTTCGATCCGCACCCACACATCCTCGGCGCGGTCACTGAAGCTGCGCTCTGTCGAGTCGCTCTTTTTCTTACGCCAAGTGCCTTTGGTGCGCTGTGATGTCACTTCCTCCTCGCTGCGGCCCCTCTCGCTCGCCCCTCTCTCACTGGACTCTGAGGACGCAGAGAGGACAGAGGAGGAGCTGCCGGTGCGTTTCCATGTCCCAACGCGTGGCAGAGATGTTGAGTGTTGTTTACTGCTTGCAGTGCTGTTGTTGGCACTGCTGTTCTCGCGTTTCCATGTTCCCGTCCGACTAAAGCGTGATGATGTCGCGTCCTGCGGGCGTGAGGGGCTTTCCGAGTGCGAGCGGTTCGCATCAGTTTTGCGGTTTGTCGTTGGCTGCTGCGTTTCGGGGCTGGAGAGTGAGTCAGGCGTGGTGCTGCTGTGGTTCTGAGCAGACTCCTCCAGTTTGCGTTTGAGCGTGGGACTTGGCGTTTCTTTGATGAAGGTGGATTGCCGCACGAGCGCTGGTGGCTTCTCCACATCAGACTTCTGTTTCTTGGCGGCAGTAACGCGTGGCGCTGACTCACTGCGCGGTAAGCCGCTGGTTTTGGGTTTGACAGCGGGTTTTGGTGCGGGACTCACAGCAGACGCTGTGGGAGGTTTGGGTTTCTGGGATCTGGACGGTGTAGAGTCTCGGGATGAGCTGCCACCTGCTCTGTCCTCTGCGCCACTTCCTGGTTTTAAGCCAATGGCAGCTCGGGGTTTGGTGCGTCCACGGGCACTGGGCTCGGAACGTGGTTTGCCAGTGATGAGGCTGCGGTAAACTTTCTTTCCTCCTTTTACGCCCTTCTCCTCTTCGGAGTCATTCCGCTGCTGCAGCGTGCTGCGTTCCCCAGGCTTCAGGATCCGCCCCCCTCGCCGCTCCTCGGACTCCGGCTCGCCAGCGGGCTCGGCAGCAGTGGGTTTGGATAGTAACGGCAGCTTGAAGGGGGAGCCTACGGACTTCAGCGACAGCACAGAGTCTGAGTCGGACGAGGCTTGCCGGGAGAGTGATGCAGCCGCCGCGTTTAAGGAGCTCACGATGGAGTTTGCGCCCTCCTGAATGGCCTTCCAGTCAAAGGACTCTGAGTCAGGAGACACCGGGCTGCGGGGCGCATCTGCTGGCTCCTCTTCTGCCAGGATCCCCTCGTCCAGCAGCTGCTCTGATGCGAGAGGGAGGGGCTCCTCTGTGGGGGCGGGGAGGGGCTCCTCTGCAGGAGCAGGCTGAGCTGTGGTGGCTGTGGGCGGGACCTTCTTCTTCTTCTTGGGCATGGCAGAGCTGATACATTCTTGTAGCAAATCGTCCTCTGAGTCGATGGACAGCGAGGAGAGGGATGAGTTTCTGGAGAAACAGACGGGCGTGTCCTCCACATGGAAGGCTTTGGGGACGTAGCAGTGCGGCGTGGGACGGTTCTTAACTGGTTTGGCCTCTGAGCTCGGTGCGACAGGGGGAGGGGGCTCAGCGGCAAAGGGTTTGTTGTTGTTCTCATGATCGATGTCGCTCAGTGACGACAGAGACGAATTTCTGCTGAAGCAGACCGGTGTGTCCTCGATGGCAAACTGTAGCTGCTCGTCGGCGGGGGGCGCTTTAGGAGGTGTAGTCTGTTTATGAGGCGGAGTCTGTTTATGAGGCGGAGCTTGTTTAGGTGGAGCGGTCTGGGGAAAGATGGCGGCAGGCTGCGGCTGTTGCTGCAGTGCAGGTTTGGCGATGGGTTTAGGGGCAGGCTTTGGTGGCGCTCGGGCCTTGGTGTCAGGTTCTTTGGCCCTATCTTCGTCATCGTCGAAGTCAAGAGAGCTGAGTGAGTCATTGCGAGAGAAGCAGCAGGGCGTGCCCTCGATGGGCGTGTAGTGCCGTGGAGAGTCGAAGGCAAAGCCAGGTTTGTTTGGTGCATTGTGAGGCTGTTTCAGCGGCACACCGCTGTACGGTGGACGCTGCTGAGGCATAGGCTTCACTGGAGACGTAGGCTTCTTCTTCTGCTGCTGCTGCACAGCCAGAGGAGGCGTGGCCTGGGGTGGTAAAAGGGGTGGAGTCTGGAGGCTCTGCTCCGCCATTGATCGAGCCGGCAGGGGTTTGCGGTGCTTGGATTTGGGCATCGCAGCACTGATACATTCGGCTAAAATATCATCACCGTTTTCTCCCTCGGGAAGTCCCGCCCTCCGCCTTTGATTGGGTGTAGCTTCCTCAGGAGGTGGGGACTCGATGGTGAGGTCACTGAGAGACGTTGCCGTGGAGAAGTTGAGGGGCGTGCCTTCGACACAGTAAATACGGGGCATGTCCTCGCTCTGCACCTCCTCTTCCGGTTTGTCCTTCCTTGGCTGTGATTGGAGGCGGCTTTGTGGGGGAAGGAGTTTGTAAACTGGCAGCTGGCTGGGTTTCCTTATTGGCTGCGTGGTGGCGGGGGGCTGGGGCTGTACGGGTTGTTTCTTGGGTTTGCGTGAGGACTTGGGCATAGCCATGTTAATGCAAGCCTCCAGGATCTCAATGTCATCGTCTGACTCTCCCTCAAGCAGCGGCTCAGGCTTGTCCACTGTGGCGCCGCCTGGTCCACCAACCATCAGGTCAGTGCTGATGTACGGCTCGTCCACACTGAGCGCGCTCAGACTGGAGGCTTTGGAGAAACCATGTGGCGTACTCTCCGTGGCGAAGTGCAGTAGGATGTCAGAGCTGGGCTCCTGCTCTTCCTGCTCCTTTAGTTTCTGCGTCAGAGCCTCCTCCTTTGGAGCTTTTGGCGCCGGGGGCGGGGTCTTGGCACGGCTTGGTGGCATTGTCTGGCCTGGGCTGTCTGGCAGATCGCTAGGGCTGATGACGCCGCTGGGCATGCCACTGCAGGGCTCGGAGGAGCGCACGGATGATGAGATGGAGGACGTGGAGAAGGAGTCCAGGGAGCTGACGGAGGTGCATCGGCTGAACATAAGGGGTGTCTCCTGGGCGTATAATGGCGCCGGCTCAGGGGGGCTTTTGGGTGTCCGAGCGCCAGATGCAGTGTGGTGATGGTGGCGCTGCTCGTGGTGGTGGTGTCGTTTTGGTTTTGAGTTAATGGCTACAGAATCAGCCGCAGTTTGGCTCTCTGCCTCCTTCCGTGGCTTCTGCTCCTCTGCTGACGGCTTCTCATGCACTGGCAGCGTAGGATAGTTACTGCCATCACGCTCACTGTTGTCGATGACGCTACCGCCACGGCGTTTACGAGTGATTACTTCATGGCTTTCATCGTCCTCGGAGGAGAGCGAGGACAGAGAGCTGCCGCGGGAAAAACAGATGGGCGTATCCTCCACACAGTAGGTCTGAGTCGACTCTTGGTTACTCTTTGGACCTGCACGATTGGCTGCTGGCGGCTGCAGGGGGCGGAGCTTAGATGCTGAGCTGGGTTCTTTTTGAGAGTTGTATTTTAAACCGTATTCGTCTTTCTGCTGTGTTTCAGCGCCATATTGGACAGCGGTTCTATCAGAGCTGTATTTGTGGACGGAGCTATCGGAGCCGTACTTGTGGGCGGAGCTATCAGAGCTGTATTTGTGGACGGAGTTATCTGAGCCGTACTTGTGGGCGGAGCTATCGGAGCTGTATTTCAGACTGTAGTCGATGGGCTGCTCGATCTGAGTGTCAAACGCTGGTGTGGCGCTGTACCGCGGGGCTTTGAGCCGCTGTTCGTCCGGCTCTGTTGCGTTGGCATTCAGACTCGGGCTCTGACGTCCGGAGTTCAGCTGCTCGTCTGAATACTTCAAGCTGTAGTTTATGGGCGTATCCAGCTCTGCCCCGTCGTCGTCTGCCATGTGGTTGGCGCTACGAATCTTATGCGCCAAGTCGGCAGGGTATTTACGGTACCCGCAGAACTTATTAGCAACAGCGTTTTCTTCTGAGGAGTAGAAGTTTTCGGCCACAGAGGAGGGTTTAGTTTTGCCGCGGTTTCCATAGCCATCGGCGCTTGTAACACTGTTCAGACTGTCGCTGGAAGCACGCACGTTGGGTGGGAATACACGACCATAGCTGGTGAGCTCATCACTGCGTTTGGGGCTGGACAGCACCGGCGTGTTGGCGTAGGAGCGAGTGTTGGCTCCACCATTGGCGCTGCAGCCACGGGTTTTACGGTGCGACGTTTTGGGACTCAGGTTGTCAATATTGTCAAAGGTTTCCGACAGCTGCTGCGCATCCAGCTCTTCGAACAAAGCCTTCTGTTTGCGAGCGTGCAGAGACGGGGCGCCCCCTCCAGGAGACAGCACGCTGGTGTCCTTGTAGCGCGCCGGGCGGTTGGCCATCAGGTTCCGCAGTGCTGCCGCGCTGCCCATGGCGATCATCTTGTGGCGTGAGTGGATAAGGTTTCGGAGCATGCCCACAGCACCCAGCTCCCACAGTGTCTCCTGGTCCTGGGGGTCCCGCGCTGAAAGGTTCCACAGTGTCCCACAGGCGTTGGACACAATGGTCAGACTGTGGGACTTCAGATGCTGCAGCAGTGTGGGCAGGCAGCCGTGCTCCCGCAGGATCTGCCTAAAAGACAGAACAGAGATACATTACTACAACAACTACTGCTACTACCACCAGGTACTACCGTACTACTGCTTACTACAACTACGACTACAGGCAGCCGTGACCCCGCAGCAGCTATGTACCTGGTTAGTTGTAGTAATGGTTACCTGTGCACTTGATTAGTTGGTAGCCTAAGGCTAACTCTGGTACAATGCATCAAATGTATGTACATGCTCCGTTATGAATAAGTAAAGTAAAGTAAAAGTTTGTTACGTGTGCGTCTGGTTGTTTATATTAATTTCCTGCACACCTGGTTAGTTAGATGTATGAAGTGCCTGTGAACCTGGTTAGTTGTTAGATGTATGAAGTGCCTGTGAACCTGGTTAGTTAGTTAATTACATGAATTTCGTATTTGTCACCTGGGCACCTGGCTGGTTAGTTAGTTGTGGCATTAGTTACCTATAAGTCTGGTTGGTTAATTGTATGTATGAGTTACCTGTGCGACTGGTTGATTAGTTAATTATATCAATTACCTGTGGGCCTGGTTGGTGGCGATGAGGCTGGACACATTGCGCAGGATGCCCCCTCCGCTCTCGATGATGGCCAGCGTGTTGCTGTGGCTGCGGTGAGTTAAAGTGCCCACTAGAAATGCCAATGCTCCCTCCACGCAGCAGATGTCGGCCTTGTTCTCGGTGCAGTGGGCGGAGAGGTTCCAGAGCGCCGACAGCACGGACTTCAGCGTCGACTCCTGACGCAGCGCAGAGAGGGAGAGAACAGACCGAACCATGTTAGTATTTATCTAAGGTGAAGGCTACCCACACCCATACCTTTAGTCTTAAGAAAAGAACGTTGAAATTAGATACGACGTAAAAACTAAATTAAACGCAGTTAATAAGACTAAAACTATGACTAAAATGCCCAGATATTTCCATTGAGTAAAAAAAAAAAAAGAGCTTGGTATCATTTAAATTCACTGCCAAAGAAACTGTATCTGCATTGTCCATTTGTCAGTGACCGTGTAAAGGAGGGACGGTGAGGGTGCAGAGGAAGCATGTACCTTTTGGACCTGCAGAGCGCACCCCATGAGCGCACGGACACTGCCCACCTCCCGTAGAGTCTTCTTTGAGTTCACGTCGGCCCTCCACGACAGGTTCCTCAGCACACTGGCTATCACCTACAGGAAATCAAATAATCTAAGTAATCTAATTACAGTAGTGGATTACTTAGTAATCCATTACTCGGCAATTCTGGTAGTAGTTGATGTGATTTGGCAGTATCTGTGAGTAGTAGTAGTAGTAGTAGTAGTAGTAGTAGTAGTAGTAGTAGTGATTTGGCAGTAGAGATGCGTTACCTGCTGCAGATCCTCACTCTCAGACTTGAGCTGAGCGACCATGGCCCTCATGCAGCCCTTCATAGAGCACAGAGTCGCCTGGGGACATAATTAAACACAATTACACACACGTTAAATCCACAAAGCTAACACTGCTTTGAAAAAGTTTCAAATATAAATATTTAAATACATTTTATTTAACAGACGGCTCGAACTATCTGAGATAGTAGTAATAGTAATACCTTGTTGGCCACGTCTCCAAAGGTCAGGTTGGTCAGGGCCATTCCTGCGTATCTCCTCAGTGTGATGCTGTAGTGATCAGAGCTGAGCCCAAACATCTCACAGTCCACCTGGAGGAGCTCTGCGATGGCCTGGAGACCTCCTGAAGAACAAAACAACATTTACTACACAAAAACAGAGGCTGAGGAAACTAGGGCTGTCACTAACGATTATTTAGGTAATCGATTAATCGGGCGATTATTTTTACGATTAATCGATTAATCAGTTGGTGCAAAAAGGTGCATGGAAAGTGTAATTGTTAAAAGGTTTTTGCACATGAAGCTAAAGTGACACTGTTTGAGGACGTTTGTAGGATGGTCTTTGTACAAGTTCCACATTCCGTCATTCCTCATTTCAAAGCTAAGAACCTCTAAAATTCACTCTGGGATTGTAAAAGTGAGAGCGAGAGAGTCCTCTTTCTGCTCGGATTAGATTATGATCCAAGATTTGGAACAATCAGAGCAAAAATATTTGCAGAAAAAACTTCTAGAACCAATGCCTTCAGAGTCAACATAGTTTTTTCACAAAAAATTCTTACTCTGTCTGAGTCTGTATATCCCAGAAACAATTAATCGATTACTAAAATAGTTGACAACTATTTCAATAATCGATTAGTTGACAATTAATCGATTAGTTGTTTCAGACCTAGAGGAAACATCTCACCACTCCACTATCACGTAGTGTGAAACTGCTCTTTGGGGTTTAGGAGTTAAAACTAAGGCACTCTTTATGCGTCAAAACGCTCAATTTACAGATTCTGAAAAGGCCATATTTTATGTGGCCTATTCATTCCCACAGTCTTAAGCCTACTCTGCAGACAGACTCCCATCTGTCCATCCATGGGAGTGGATCTCTACTTGTGGTTCTCCTCCAAGTTTCTCTTTAACCCACTGTTTTTTGTTTAGTTTTTTCTTCGTAAAGGAGGGATGCCAAGGGCACTTTTTCCATCTGCTGACTGCTCTTCTGGACATGACATTTGTGTTTTGTTTCACTGTTTTTGTGTCATTGCTGGTTCCCAAACTGCTCCTGTTTGTAAATCAGTAATATGGGTGCAACCCAGAGAGGTGTGGCTGCTATGATATTGGGCTATACGGATTCAAAATCTTTAAAAACATTGTGCACCAGGTATTAAATGATTCCACAAGTAGCCGTTTCTTCAGGGAAGAACTATGCTTACAGCTTCAGGGCACATACACAGTAGCAGTAATAGCAGCTATAGCAGCAGTAGTAAATGGTCATAGTTACACTGTATATAGCGCTTTTCTACCTGCTTTAGGCTCAAAGCGCTTCAGATTAAGGGCACTCACCCATTCACACTCTGTCTCATTCATACACCAACATAGACATCAATGTACAGACACTGGAAGCAAGTTGGTGAAGTGCCTTGCCCAAGGACGCGACAGTGTGCACCTACGGGATTCGAGCTGCTAACCCTCCGATTACAATACGACCCAATCTACCATTTGAGACACTGTTGCAGTAGTAGTAGCTGTAGCTGTAGCAGTAGCAGTAGCTGTAGCAGTAGCTGTAGCAGTAGCAGTAGCAGTAGCAGTAGCAGTAGCAGTAGTTACCCAGTTGGTTCATGGCGTGGCGATGCTCCTCGTCAAAGGACAGTTTCATCAGAACACACACCGCAGGGCAGATCTGATGCTCCACTGGAGATGGCACTGGAACAACAAGACCCAATTTAGACCTAGTTCAGTCATCATGCTCCTCAGTGCTCCCCAGCAGGACTCACAGTAGTATAGTAATGCAAGAGGATTTATGTTTGAAATATTGAATATGGTGATCAGGCCCTCCGATTTTGCGATGTTTAAATTGTAGGAAATAGAACTTGTTCTCAAAGGTTACTCAGTACCTGTGTTGTATTTTTCTGTAATTGTATTTAGAGGATCATTTGAACTACACAGGCCTCATTTTGCTGTTGCCTTACAAACTAGAACAGATTTGGCTGTGTTTTTGCTCGCACTAATGTGCAATGACAGCATTGAGGTTATTTTTGCTCCAACTGCAGCAAAATGCTGCTCAATATGGACATGTTAGACCTCTGATAAAAACCCTTCCTGAGAACATTTTATTCATAATTTACAATTCGGAAAACATGTAGCAACATCAGATAAAGTCAGGTCTATAAGTAGTTTACTTGAATGCATTTCCACAATTATAAATTCTCCAGCTTGTTGCTCTGTCTGCCATGCTTTGATCAGCTGTGAGCTGCCCTCGTGCCGGTGTACAGTCGAAACACACTGAAATGTCGAGAGGCACTGAGCCACTGCGCATGCGTCCAGTGCTAGTTTCTCATAGAAAATCTCAGAAAATCACTATTAACAGCGTTTAAACTTTGTATTACATAAAATATATGACGTAACCCTAACAGATTTTGATCATAAACAGTTTTGAATGGAAATTACTAATTATATATATATATACACTAAATTATCTCTGAACTGCATTTGCATTCAAAACTGTTTATGATCAAAGTCAATTAAGGTTAGGTTTACGTCATGTATATTTATGTAATACAAAGTTTAAAGGCTGTTAATAGTGATTTACTACAAGAAACTAGCGCTGGACGCATGCGCAGTGGTAAAGTTAGTGCATCTCAACTGTACACCAGTATTGTAGTATTTTAATAGTAGTACTCACTGGGCTGGTTGCGATCCTCCTGCCAGCCCCAGCAGGATTCGCAATAAACGCGGACCTGCTCAAGAAGGTGCAATACTCGTATTTCCCGTCGTCCACGCTTGTCCTCGGGCTGACTGTGCACAATGTTGTGGAGAGCGGCCGAGGCGCGTGCACGGGCCTCTTTGGACCCACGTGAGTTTCCTGAAAATGGAACAGAGAAAAAAATTGTTTGGTAATAGTTTGATAGTTTCTGGTCAGTTATGGCCATTATTTACCCAGCATTAGCGAGTCCTTGTGTCTTAGTGATGTTTTAGTGAGTTTGCTAAGCTGTATAGTCATGTATACAGCAAAAGCAAGTCCTTGTCTTTCTGCTGTGTTTTGGTGACAGTTTGGTGATGTTTCAGTGATCGTTTGGTAGTTTTTCGGTCAGTTATGGTCAATATTTACCCAGAAGGAGCGAGTCCTTGTCGTTGCCATGCAGCAGTTGGATGAGCAGCGGTAAACAACCTGACTGCCTCATGGCAATGCAGGAGTCCTGAGAACTGGACATAGCCAACAGTGTCCGAGACATGTCATCCTTATCATGGGTTCCCAGCATGGAGAGCAGACTGTACACCATCTCCACCTGATGGAAAAAACAGGGTTAAAACACTTTCACCTGAGAGGAACACCCAGGGAGAACAAGCTGTACACCACCTCCATCTGAAAGGAAAAAAGGAACCGTTAACGAGTGGATTGATCCCGTTGCAGGGCGGATTTCTCACCTTGGTTCCCAAGTGGCTGGTGATTCGTCGAGGCACAGAGTAAGTGCTGTCATTGGAGTCATGGTCCAATCGGCCGGAGCTCTGCACATACACACACATATAAAAGATTTTATTTATATTGAATCTTTTTTTTTGGGGGGGGGGGGTTTATGGTGAGTTTCATTTAAATGTGGAAAACTCACAGCGGCTGACTGTAAAGTGCTGGGTTCACTCGACGCCTGAGCTCCCTCCTGAAAAACACATTTACTTCATCAACATCATTTGGAGACAAGTCAGTGGAGGAGACAGAATTAATGGATGAATAACAAAAGTCCAGTGGAAAAAAGTCAAAAGCACATTGCTAGGAATGTGATTACTGTGAGTAACTGTAGTGATAAGATAATAATTAATTGATCTTTTTTTAACTTTACTGATAGTTACTGCAGTGAGCAATAGTCACTTGTAGGGGAGTGTCACCGACTGGGGCTGTAGTATGTGACAGTGACCTGTTACCTGCATGATGCCTGAGAGTCACCTGTAGGGGGCGTGAGACTTACCTGTATTCTTGTGCCAAATTTGAGGATCTCCTTCTCGATCTGTTGGATCCGTGACACTCGAGCCTAAAACACAAACACCGTCAGACTGATTCTCTTCTGCTCCCTGTGGACCCCCCACACCTCCTGGACTCTAGGGTCCCCGCCTCCTTGACGCTTTCCAAAACCAATCCCTCCTCCCTTCTCTATCCATTTCCACTGCATCCTCAGTGAAGGCACCTTTGGGAGTTCCTTCAGTAATGCTGTGGCTGCGTCTGAATACCTCAGATTGGTAAGAGGTCTAAACCAAAACCGGAAGTGCGTCACTGTCCGCCTTGATAAGTGCCGTCTGAATAGTCCTGTCAGTGAGGAAGGAGCTAGGGATAGGAGTCTGTAAGCTTCCTAATATAGCCTCCTTTAATTCAATAAAATTATCTACACAAGGCAAACTTTATACAAGTGACAAAATAAATGCCCAGAGTCTCCACAGAGCACCTCACCCTTTAAAGATCACTGCAGTATATGGACTAAGCAGTTTCGTTACTTAGCCCATTTTGTTTTAGTTTAGAATCAACGCTAAATATGCAAATTAGCCACATGCTTTAAGCTCCAATAATAACATGGAGGAGCAGCGCTCTCTGTGCCTTCATATGGCTCTGATGATGAACCAAAGGACAGGATTTGGTGTAGGCCTAATTTGTGGCACGCCCCTTTACCCTGAGAGCCCAGCTAACTAATTTTGCAAGTTCACCTGACACCATTTTTAACAGAAAAGCCTTTTCTTTAAGTCAGTGTCAGTGTGCCTCTGCCCTCCTCTCTCCAGGTGAGTTTACCTGTGCCCTCCTCTCCATCTCTTGGCAGGAGCCTAGTTGTTCCTCCATAGCTGAGCGGATCTGACGAGCTTCAAACTCCAGCTGCCTGCGGCTCATGTCCGTCTGTAAAGTGAACTAATTTACAAGTATAAAATATTACAATAAAATACTATGAAATAGAACTTTGAAATTTACAATCAACATGCGTATGTTTTCCATGAGTGTGTTTTTCGTACATGTGTGAGTTTCATGTTTGACATATGACATACGTTTTCCGTAAGTGGGAGGCTGTCGATACGTTTGGTCAGATTCTGCAGCTGAGCGTAATACCAGTCCTTCTCCTTCTCCTCCTTCTCCAACTCGGCCAACAATTGCGACCTGAGGGTGACAGACATGTGAAACAACCAATCACAGCAGAGGAGCAGTAGTCAGGAGTATTTACTATTGTACATAAATAAATATCTCAGTATATTTAACGAAAGCATATCAACACAGAATATTGCATTACATTAAAAAAAAAAATCATCAGTAAACAAAAAGTGAACTTTGGCACATTCTGAAGTGTCTTACCGCTCTTTTTCCAGCTCGTCCAGCGCTCTGTCGTGACTCTCTCTGCCTGCAGGGGGCGCTGCTCTATCTGTGGGTGGCACTGCTCTGTCGTGCCCCTCTCTGCCTGTGGGGGGCTCTACTCTGCGGGGGAATCCTCCGGTCACAGCGGGGCCTGGAGCTCCAGAGGATGAGGCAGAGGATGAGGAGGAGGAGGAAGGGGGCAGAGGAGGCCTGCTCCTGGGCTTATTATACCCTGCAGGGTCTAGGCTCATCTCTGGAACACAAATATATGAAAAAATATGGCCATATTTTGTGACAAAAACAGGGCTCTAGACTGCTACTGTTTTTATGCAAGTACATTTTTTTAGGGATGCATCTGTGCGATGGACTGAAAAAGTGCTGAGCACTTTGACAATGGTTTTTGCCCCCAATAGATCTATACATGCTCCTCCTAACCACACTTCACCCACAGCGGCATCAGCAGAAGAGGAGAGAGAGGGGGCGAGGTGCTCAGGCAGTCCCACCCCTGCTCGATCCCTAAACTATTCTGGGTTTAGCCGAGAAACCCCGGGCCCTGACAAGTTTAATTTACAGGGACCAACACAGCATCCGTATAAATTGATGCACTGCACTCCTAGACAGCTAACATGAGGCGAAATAATGCTAACCAAGTTGTTTCGGTTCTGTATTCTCCGCTGGTGTTATAGATATGTCATGCCCCAGATGAAATGAAGCCTGTCTAGGTGCTGTACCGTAATACGCCGCATAAACTGCCCACTCACACCCATTCAGTGTGACAGCAACAGTAAAGGCCCATTTAATAATAAAGTTCTAGGGATTGTCAGTTTTTGAGAGCTGGATTTGCATGTGCACGTCAGCGCAACCACATAAATAAAAAAATACAGGTCACACCAGGGAAAGTAGTCAAAACGTTGGTTGAGAGCAGGGGTTCTGAATTAAAATTCAGCAAGGTCCAATTTGAATAAAAAATTGCCAAGCAAAGGTCCAGAACATGCAGAGTTCTGGGCCTTTAATATATGTGTCTGTTGTGGAATTTCCTAAGTGGAGTATAGAAAATAACCAAGAGAATCTATTTCTCCCAGGACGGTGTGACCTGTATCTAGCCTAAATATATATTGTTTATGAAGAGGCGATTTAGCCTTGTATGAGTTACCAATTAATAGACTATGACATTCTGCTCCAACTGCATGTGTTCAGAGGAGGCCTCTCTAAGCCCCTCTAATTAGACACATGTATGAACTAATATATTAATTACATCAACATTATAGTATATCAAAGTTTACCACCACATGTCTCAGCTGTAGTATTGTACAGCTCCTGCTGCGGTCTGTAGTACTACAACACTACTATGACACAACACTATAACTATGAGACACTTAATTTAATTTTGTGTCCTCACCTTTCAGTCGCTCTATGAGCTCCTGAGATCCTGCTCCTTCTCCAGTGTCGTCTTCGATCGTCCCCTGCAGCTGCTTCAGTACTTCCTGTAACATTGATAAAAACAAGCACATCAAAATATAACATTTATACAATATAACAATATAATCACACAATATCAGAATTCAGAATACACACATCACACAATAACCGAAGAACAGCGCACTGATGGAAACTCCTCCAAACGTCCCACAATCCTGGGTTCTAAATCCTGAGAGATCAGGATTCTCTGACACATTTATTTTCATATTTTTGACTGTAATACGTTTGTGTTGATCTTATTTTGTGTCATGTTTGAAATATTAAAATAATGCTAAAAAACAAGATTTTTTAAATCCGTTGTCAAAATATTGTACATTAAATGATTTCTAAAACAAAAGTGTGCCGTCCTCAGTGACAGTAGTCTTGGTTTAGTTTAGTTTAGTCCCATTTTTTAAAGAGTTGATTTTATTCCTTACCACGATGAGACGGCAGCGCTCGAACAGCGACATGTCCACAACAACAGGAAACGGGAAGTGATGGACAGGAAGTACAGGACAATACGAGCAGAGGAGGGGGGCGGTGTAGTTCCCCAACCTGAGCTTTACCCGATCTGTGTCAAAATGTGATCTGCACATGCTCAGATGTTGCTACGGCAACAGTCCATTTTGGGGCCGTGTTGCTGCATGACATGAGGAAATTGTCATTGGATAGAACTGTGTTGAATATAATGATAATCTAATGTTTTCTTTTGTTTTATCTTTTTTTTTTGTTATTAAACTTTCATCTTTTGTCCTTGTCAAAATTATTTCTTTATTTTAAATCATTTACAAGGTTTAACAAGGGGGTATGCAAACTTTTAAGCACAATGTTGTTCCCTCATCAGTAAAATAGCTGGTGTTGTGTAACTTTCGAGCCACTCGCGCATGTTTGACTGATCTTTTAATCTTTCTCCAGCTGCAGTTTTCAGCAGCGCAGCAGCTCAGCAAAAGTACCTCCTTTTCTCCAAAGTTCCTCCTGCGTGCCTACGTATCCAGAAACTGCATACCTTACCACTCCCTCTCTGGCAAAGCTTTATCCTTTCAAAAACATCTGACATAGCTTCACTACAGCAGCACGGTCCAACACGGTCTATTTTTCCCTCTCAACAGCTACGCAGCGAGCAGGGGGAGGGGAGAGGGAAGGGCTTATGGAGAGTTCGCTTGGAGAATTAGGAAGTGAAACTACTACAGTACAGATTTTGTTTCATTATATCCATTTAGCATTTTCTAACAAACAATGTAGGGATGCACAGATATTATGTCTATGATGAGCAAGTAAATGGATAAAGTAACTATTTACTAACCCATCTGCTATGAACAAGATAGGGGACCCATTGTCTTCCGTGTCATCGGACAAGGAGCCAAACCTCCCCATCATGGACCAAAGCAAAGCACTAAAATGTCATAAATGTCAGTGTTGTGCATCAAATGACCTACAATTACAATTAAGGGGTAATCTTCACAGGAACTGAGGTATGTGTTGCGTCGCATTTGTATTTTAATGGCTGTCTTAAACCAGACAAATCACTTTTTGGACTGTGGACTGATAGAAATTTTTTTTTTTTTTTTCCAGTGCATGTGTAACAATTTTTTCTCAAAATTATCTTGGGGGAGCAAAATATCTATGAAAGACGGCCTGACCAGTTGCCTACCACTGCACTATAAAGTATGTTAGAAGAAGTAGTTGCACATGCAATTTCTCTTGAGAAAAAACTAAATTCCGCCTTAAATTTGGCTAAACTTGGTTAGAAATACATATACACAGCGACTGTATAATGATTAAGATAATACATTAATGTAAGATTAGAGAAGAAAATAGGCTGAGAGAAAAGCGATGTCAGTGACACAGCTGATGCGCCCTTGTCTCTGTCCTTTGAGGGCTGTTTAAAACCCCTTTGTACTTTTCTCAGTATAGTTAAAGTTAGATCATGGATGTTTGGTGAAAATATATCTGTGACTTTGAAGGTAATAGCTCATTTCTCCAGTTTAGATTTCATTTTAGCTGCCGCCGCAGGTCTGTTAGACATACCTGCTTTGGCTGAAATCCTCTCTGTGCTCATACCGGGGCAGAGCCGAAGGTTTTATCAAGTTCTCGCTCCGCCATAAAGTTTGCCAAATGGAAGTAGCATGCTGTTCTGTTTATACCCCGCCTCTCTCTGAAAGCTGTGCATCGCTAATGTATAAAGGATATTATGCGCTCATTGCTCTGATGAGTTCAATTCCGCATTCCCTTTAAAGTGGACAGATCATGCATTAAAACAGGCTTAAAATCAGTCATTAGGATGTCTGTGCATTGACATTTTACATTTTATAAATTCAAATAATGCCTCTGTGAGGATGACACCATGCTAAAAAAAAATAGTATGTGTCAAGGCTGATTAGGATGTGGCCTGGAGCTCCCCCTACAGGCCACAGAGGCAATCGCATTGTAAAAATAAACAATAAGCTTTGATTTAAACATGTGGCTGTAGCGCAAAGGAGTTGCTGGGTCCACACTATGAGACAGACCAGTTCACAACTGATCCAATATTGGATTATTATGTGGAGGGCAGTTTGGGGGTTTGAACAATGACGTAATTGTTCTAGGAAATACAAAACCAAGCGCCGCAGAAGTCAACATGAGAGGACCATCGCAAACTGGATTCATTCCAAACCGCATGAATGAAGTGAAATACTCAATACTGCTCCAGGTATGTTTTTGACGAGGGAAAAACATTATAACATGGTTAAAAGCTTGAAAAACTTTGCATGATAGGTCTCCTTTAAGGATTGTTTTACGCACATAGGAAGCCTACACCATGGACTACACAGACAGATGCTGCTCTTTGCTTTCTTCTTTATTGTCCCACAGTTATCGCCCTTCATTTTACCCATCAATCAGTAAGTTGATATCAATTAACGCTAAGGGCCAACGTATCGGTACTCCGAATCAGCAAGTATTCTATTAGTTTGAGAAGAAGTGGTATCAGTGCATCCCTACAACAAAGTGTAAGAAAATGATCAAGATGTGTTTGAAATTGCCACCAAATACATGCAAAAAGTGCAATAACCTCTCGTTAAAGTGCAAAAAGACATGACATTGTGATTAAGTATTTTGGTGTTACTCTCCACCCTCCCCACTCACCAGTCACACTCACCTAATAATGTAATCTATGTTCAAAACCTATAGCTTTTTGGGTTTGAAGAAATTCGAGCTTCAATTTTTAGGGAGCATGGTAAAACAGAGAAGTTCTCTGGGAAAATGTTGAAATAATAGTTCTGGAGCAGCTTTTATTTCAATCATGTGGCACTATCTTTTTTATATAAACTGATATATAGCCTAGTAATTATAATTACCAGATCAATTAAGGCTACTGTTTGGGTCTATTAGATTATTATTAGTAAGCCTCACGTTGCCTCAAGAAGGCCCAAACCATCATCAGGGACACCTCACATCCAGGACACTCCCTATTTTTGTTATTAATCTCTTATCTAAGTAAACAATCTACAGCAAAGGTTTTAAAAGTGAGAAAAATCCTATTCAGTAGCATCAAACTCTTTTTAAAAGGACAGGAAAACAAGCCACACAGACAGGCTATTGGACGAGCACGACTGATGCCGATCTGGTAATAACAGTGGACAGACATGAAGCAGTTAAAGGCACACAAGGCCATTTATAGAAACGGCCTGGGGGCAGTCACATGACCGAGGAGAAAACTGTCCACTCAGATCATCACGAGTCCAACAATTACATGGTTATCCATCCTTCGACCTAGTTCAGTTGTTGACGGCAGAGACAAGTTAAAACATGATTAAACCTCGGGCTGGGTTTAATGAGTCGATTTGAATGGATCTTTCTTTGAATAGCCAGATAGTGATAAAAAAAAAGAAAAATCAATCCTTTTTCTGCGACAGATAGGGGCATGGAAATGTCATAGACTTTTACACGCAGTGGTTTCACTAGGGATCATTTTTCTCAGTCATTTTGAAGGACAGGGTTGTAAAAAATCTGTCATGACCTATCTTTATCCTTCATTTATTAATCTCATTATATCATGCATGTAAGAAAACACAGATTACAGGATAAATGGATGCAAACCTAAATATAATTTGTGATCAGAATCATGGAACATGAATTTGGAAACTACAGTGTGTTAAAACTTGTGTAAAACTCTGAAAAGATGATGATGGCTTTATTTTCAATCCTACAAAATGAAGGACAGCCTTCATCATGAATCAAATCTGGAAATCCAAACCGATACCCAGCCCTAGTTAAAACTGTATAATATGTCCCCTTGAGGTGTATCTCTGTAATGTAATTCAAGAAGCGCAAAATTGATACGGTAAAAATATTTAGACATGTCACTTAATGTGCATTTAAGTATTACATTATAATTCCCAGTCAGCTCAGGAGGGTGCAGTTGTTTGTTGTGTTTTTACCTTCATGTTTGAAGCCTCGGTCTCCAGTTTGCACAGATGGGTGGAGTTGTCCTGCAGCTCCTGTCTCAAAGTGGAGTTCTCCATCTTCAGCACCTCCACCTGCCTCAGCAGCTGGTCATAGGACGCCATGGCAACCGCTCTTCAGACCTGCACAGAGATCAGGGTTATACCCAGCTATTTCATAAAACAGCTCAGAAAAGCGCAGCATACTGTCTTGACCAAGTATAACTAGCTCAGTCCAGTTTATTTGGTCGCATATTCAACCATTTTCTAGTCCAAATAATCTAAAGAATTTAATAACAATCAAATTTCCCAAGGAAACACAACAACTTTCGGCTGACCGGAGGCAGGGGTTAGAAAGGTTCTGGGTTTGATCCCCAGGCAGGACGGGGTCTTTCTGTGGAGCTAATATGGTCTCCTTGTGCCTGCGTATGTTTCCACCAGGTGCACTGGTTTCCTCTACCATTAAAACATGTACAATAGGTCAGGATTAGGGCTGCACGTTTTGTAATTTTACTTTAACAGATAGTCGGAGCTCTTAATGGTTAATTATCGGTTAACAGTTTAATTTCCGCACTGACATTATTCACCCTGTGCTGGACATGTCCTTCCGCCTCATCACATGTGCACCAAATATGTATCCCTCCGCCTTATCATTACACAGCGTAAGAAGTTTAACATGGACCCATTGCAGTTTTGTTATCCTACCACGCCAGCTTTGTTTTAACCTTCTTAATAAATGCTACAGAGATTATTCCACTTAGCAGAGCTGTGTTAAAAATTATCCCTATCTAACTAAAGTGCTGTCAAAATTCAGAAATCTTGAGAAAAGGCTAAAATAACGTTATGTATAAGAGAAGCACTCCTGGGCAAAAATATATCAGAAGCTAACAGAGCTGACATATGAAACTCACAGTAAACCGGACAAAGGGATCGTAACCAGTTACATAATTAGTAACAATTAAGGGGTTAACCCTTAACACCCCAAGTCAGGATGTGTGTTTGTTCGTGTGAGTGCGAGGCAATGATTGCAAATCAGCCCATGGCAACAAAGCCCATGGTGTGGCACATTTATTTTTTCTTGTGTATTATTTTGGCGGTCTGACTATGTATGCACCCAGAGCACATGGCTACTTAAAGAGTGTCTAAACGGGCGTGGCAAAGCGTTACTCCACCCACAATCAAAATCTGAAAATCGCTGCGACGGAGGTGTTCTCGGAGGCTTTGGGGTGAGGTGCAGGCGGTGAGTGTGGGTGGGTGGGTGTGGCGCATTACAGCATGGAGAGTGACAGCGACGTCCACCATGTTGGTGCTTTCCAGTTCAAACGTATGATTTAAAGGCAATATTTATCTTGTAAACTGAATAGGAGCGTTTGCTCTAATCATAAATGTACGATCTGTGGCTGGAGTGTAAAGGAAACCGAGCAGCAGGGGGATCAGTGACTTTGAAATGAGTTTTTTCAACATAAACTACATGAAATGAATGCAATATCTGACAAGACCCTGCGTGATGAGCCCTCTCTGTTCTCGGGTTGCCAAGTGTCCAGCTTGACAGACTTTTATCTCTGCCGTCGTTGCACCCATTTACTCTGGCTGATCATCCAGGCGAGGCGCCGCTCCATCTCTCTCCTACACTCTAGTTCCAACTCGCTATGGGGGTGTGTGTGAGACTGAGCCCTTTTATTTTCCATTGGAGTGGGATCGCTGACGGCGGCAAAACTTTGTCCAAGTCACGGATACTGCTCGAGCCAATTCCAATGGATAATTCAAATTCACATGCGTTGTAGTCGCTTAACCTCAAGAGGACGCCACACAGACGTTTTTTAGCATTAAAGATTTCTACTAATATACACTAACATATCAAAATCATTTTTGAGTAGACAGCTCTATGAGACACCAAATTAAACAGCTCATGAACAAAAAAAAGATTTGGGGTTTAGTTGCCCTTTAATATGCATAAACAAAAGGGGGACCAGGGTTTCTGTTGGCTAGCTATAGCATTGGTTTTCCCTCTTTGTGCCTTGGCATGATTTTACAAGAGAACAGTGACCTACAGGTAAATTTACATAAGTATGCCAAGAACTTTAGAGCTAATAAATTCCATTAGATTATTGTTTGACTCCCCTGAGGAGTAGAATTTTTAGATCCTCTTTGTCTGGGTGATCTGTGAGTTTAGATCCTCTCTGTCTGGGTGATCTGTGAGTTTAGATCCTCTCTGTCTGGGTGATCTGTGAGTTTAGATCCTCTCTGTCTTGGTGATCTGTGAGTTTAGATCCTCTCTGTCTTGGTGATCTGTGAGTTTAGATCCTCTCTGTCTTGGTGATCTGTGAGTTTAGATCCTCTCTGTCTTGGTGATCTGTGAGTTTAGATCCTCTCTGTCTTGGTGATCTGTGAGTTTAGATCCTCTCTGTCTTGGTGATCTGTGAGTTTAGATCCTCTCTGTCTTGGTGATCTGTGAGTTTAGATCCTCTCTGTCTTGGTGATCTGTGAGTTTAGATCCTCTCTGTCTTGGTGATCTGTGAGTTTAGAGCCTCTCTGTCTGGGTGATCTGTGAGTTTAGATCCTCTCTGTCTTGGTGATCTGTGAGTTTAGATCCTCTCTGTCTTGGTGATCTGTGAGTTTAGATCCTCTCTGTCTTGGTGATCTGTGAGTTTAGATCCTCTCTGTCTTGGTGATCTGTGAGTTTAGATCCTCTCTGTCTTGGTGATCTGTGAGTTTAGAGCCTCTCACTCATGTTGTGAGAGTTAGCCTGAGTCAGCCTCATTTGCGGGGCATGATCTAAAAGCCTAGATAAATGTTGACAGTCTTGTCGCCATGTTTAATCTGCAGCTCGTCAACAGAAGAACGTTGTGCCCATCTATAATGATAGGCCCAAGCTGGCGACATGTAAACAGCAAAAGACCCAGGATGGAGCCTTGAGGCGCTCCACAAAAAATAGCACCAACCCATCTAAACAGACCGGCACAAGGCTGATGCTGTGACACAGTTGTCATGTACAGCACTCATCTGTTTCAGCTCCTATTGATCCAAACAACTAGGAAACATCAGTCAATCAGAGACACGACCTCTGACCCCGCCCACAGATTAAACTCACAGATCACCAAGACAGAGAGGCTCTAAACTCACAGATCACAAAGACAGAGAGGCTCTAAACTCACAGATCACCCAGACAGAGAGGCTCTAAACTCACAGAGTGTTGTACATTATGATTACAGTGGCAATTTTCATCTTGAAATTTTTCTGGATTTTCACATAGACATGGAGGGATTAATATTGAATAAAGTACTTTATTCAAAGACTAATGAAAATATATTTTTTTATTACATTCTAGATTGGAGGTGGGCAAAATAAGGCGTGGGGGCGAAATGCCTGGCCCTTCAATCCGGCCCGCAAAGCAGGACCAAGCCTCATTGGTTAATAAGGGTAAATGCAATGTTTTCACTAACATAAAGATACTTCATATACCTGCTGTTATTTTGCTACTTTTGAAAAGGTATTTAGGTGATTCAGTTGGAGAATGTTTGAAACGCCCACAGCCCCATGTACTGCAACTGGCCCACGTGGCAAGCTCAAAAGCCCAGTGTGGCCATTGCATCAAAGTTTGCCCATTCCTGCTCTAGACAGAAGAATCAACTGTTACATGGATTTCTTCTGACAAAATCAAGTGCAAAAGTAGACCTAAATATTCATTTATTGACATTGACTGGTTACCGGGAAATTCTCTGTATCCAACAATAAAAACTTTGGGTTGTGCGGTGTGTCCACAGGTTTTCAGTGGGTAAATAAATAGCCCCCTTAGACATGTATCATTTACTGTTGATGCTGTACATTGTACAGTATATACTGCAATCAGAGAACATGGACTTAACCATCTAATATGACAAAAACCTGAGGTACAGGACATGATGAGTATACACATTTACATTTCCCTCAGACATCACTGAGGGGCCACAACACACCTGCTCAATTCCCAATATGTGAAATAGCTTGGTTGCCATGGTTTCGGCAGTTAGAACAGCGGTCAATGGGACAAATCTCTGTTACAGCTGCATAGTTTTGTATTAAAGCGCTGCTAATAATGTGAACAGTAGAAAAAGTAAAGAAATATACCTCACAAAAACTGAGCTCACCATCAAAGCTCTAATGCGAGCTCAGTTTTTATTCTGTATATTACTTTCTTTACAGCCGTTCACATTATAATCTCCAACTCAACCCAAACCAGAGCACAGTTTAAACCAGGACTAAACCAGTCTCATGGTTTAGTCCGAGACATGGTTTCACAGTCTAACCCAGGCAGCAGCAGCAGCAGCAGTCAGGGAGTGAGTCCTGTGTAATTTGTTCAGGATCAATAAAATATTACAGTAATTTAATCACATCTATTCTGAGAACATGGTGAGCAAGAGCCCAGACCTGGACCCAAACCCGGACTAAAACAGCAGCATTACGCACAGAGAAAGAGGACAAAGCAGCAGTGCCATTTCTAAAAGGTTGGATTCAATTTTATTTCATCTATAAACAAAACATTTGACACAAAAAATGCCAAAGTTTTAAAAAGGAACAATTTTTTTAAATTGATAGAGAAAAAAAAAAATTATAGACATAAAAAAATATATCCTCCTGAGAACCAAAGGAAAAAAGTGTCTTCCACTTCTGTTTTTATGTGATTTCCTACCTATTTGGGCCTAAAAAACACCTTACAATTTAATTTAAAATATATATATATTTTCTATTTTGATTTCACAGCAATTTAACAGACGATATCCATTCCCTGAATTTATTTAGTTTTTTTTGTGTCCTCAAGTGCTTGTCATCTTTATTTTTCAGAGCAAATGTAATTTGTAGGGCTGAAACAACTAATGGATTAATCGTCAACTAATCGATTATTGCAAAAGTTGTCAACTATTTTAGTAATCGATTAATCGTTTCTGGGATATACAGACTCAGACAGAGTAAGAATTACATCAAAATTTTGTATTTTTTGTGAAAAAACTATGTTGACTCTGAAGGCATTCGTTCTAGAGGTTTTTTTTGCAAATATTTTTGCTCTGATTGTTCCAAATCTTGGATCATAATCTAATCCGAGCAGAAGGTTCTTAGCTTTCAAATGAGGAATGACATGTGGAACTTGTACAAAGAGCATCCTACAAACATTAGCTTTAACTTTACTCCATCAAGACGTCCTCAAACGGTGACACTTTAGCTTCATGTTCAAAAAGGTTTTAACAATTACACTTTCCATGCACCTTTTTGCACCAACCGATTAATCGTAAAAATAATCGGCTGATTAATCGATTACCTAAATAATCGTTAGTGACAGCCCTAGTAATTTATAGTCATTAGTCAGGTCATATCAATGAAATAATCATGGGATGGTACAAGCAGAAAAAACAACAAATAATAAAGCAGAATTCTATTTCTTAACCTGAAAGTAAAATATCATAACGGTACATTTGATCAGAAGTCTGCAGATTAAATTGATAAACAAATGATTGCAGAAATTAGACATTAGTTTGGTGGTTTTATTGTCCGAACTGAACCGGTGTCCATCATTTGTATTCCCCTCAGACGCAACGCTGAGGCTCAGCCAGGACTAAAGCAGGACGACACACAATTGGGTTGCAAAGGGGCGGAAAATACATGATACATTTCAAGAAACCTTCCAGAAACTTTCCATGAGAACGCACACATTGCAAATGCTTAAAAACATTATATATTTTTGGTTTGAGTAAACAATTAGTGAACCATTACTTAAGCATTACTATTTTGTATCTGTATTTATGAACCATAAAATAATCAGCCATGGATTATGAGGATTATCACAATCATCCCAAGCCCTACAAGAAAAATTAATCCCTCCATGTCTATGTGAAAATCCAGAAAAATTTCAAGATGAAAATTGCCACTGTAATCATAATCTACAACACTCTATGCTACATTTGGAAAGGAATTCCAATGATCCACTTCGGTGTACCTAATATTGTATTACAGCAAACGTCTAGAGAAAATACAAGTTGAATATGCCATGAATTCAATTGTGTAAATTCCCTTTAAAGTGATATGATGCAAGTCTCAATGTCTTACTAATGTAATAGAATGCCTGAATATTGGTAAAGTAACTAAAATTATATCTTATTCAAAAGTTCCTCTCTTTGCTGATCTCTGGGACCGATAGGCTTTCCAGTCCAAATCAGGAGGAGAGGGGAAGATTGTTTACTTTTAAAATGTTTCTCTGCCTTCTCATTTTGCAAACTTTAAGACAATCACTTTAATTCTATGGGAAATTTTGAAACCCTATTAATTAAACCAGGATTATTTAGGCAGGACTAACCCAGGTCTAAATCAGGACTAACCCAGGTCTAAATCAGGACTAACCCAGGCCTAAATGGGTGTAAACCTGCAACCAGGACCGCACCAGGCCTAAACCAGGATTACAGCTGGGCCTAAACCAGGACCTATCAGGCCTGTGTTCACACAGAAGCCAATCGGGGCCAGACTCATCCATTGAACCTGTCTCCTCCGTCTCTGCTGCAGCTCCATCATCCAAGCTCAGGGCGGCCATTTTATCCATCCTCCCTGTATCCTCCCTACCTCCTCCACTCTGCATCCTCTATCCTCACATCCATCCTACCCATTGGCATCCTCCTTTTGTCTCCTAGCTCCTCGTCCTTCCATCCTTCCTCTTCTCATTTCCTTTTGTAGCACGGCGTTTTGCGTTTATCCCGGTCGTCTCTGTCACTGAGCACAATAAAAGCCCCGCTGTTCTGTCCTCACGCTCCGGTCTGTGTCCCCCCCAATGCCCCCCTGGCCCTGCCCCACCACAGCAGTATCCCCGGGGTGGGTTCAGACCGGGTTTGGACCGTCTAAAGAGAGTAAAATGGCAGACTCACCCCATCGCTGTGTTGCTGTGGAGGAGAGGAGAGATCAGCACTGAGGAACAGCCGAGGGGGAGGGGGTCACGTGCTCGGAACAGCCAATCACAGCTCAGAGGGTCACGGGGGGAGGGGGGCTGTCTCTGAGCGGAACTGCAGACTGAACCAGGGCTAACCCAAGACTAAACCAGTTCTAAACAAAGGTTAAACCAGAACAAAATCAGGGCTAAACCAGGACTAAAACAAGGATAAACCAGATGATCATTATCCACATTTTACTCATTTCATTCTGAAGAACTGGAAAGGAAATCATTTTAACTTTACACATGATTATTAAGAAAATGTTGACAAAATGACCTAAAAGTGCACATGTTAAAAAAATAAAATGTTTGAAAGCAAAAAAGACTCCCAACTCTCTGACCCCTCCAGATGGCGCTGCCGGACATTTGTCCTAGAGGGTGGAGGGCTCACCAAACATGTGAGTTTAGGGCAATTAAACACATAACACGTAATGTAATAATGGACATGAGCAGACGCTAGGGCTGTGCAATTAATTGAATTTTGATCACGATTTCGATTCTTGAGCCAAACGATCCCCAAATTAATAAAATCGAGTTGGAACAATTCTTTTGGCTTTTTTTTTTTTGCACGATTCTTTTGGCATTCGATGCAGGGGCGGAGCAGAGAAACTCATGTTTTTGCTTCTGAACTCAGGTAAGACACATTTCTACAGTTTTTTTTTTTTTTGCCGAAATGCTGAATAAATGCATTTTATTTTCAAACTCAAAAAGAATCGTTGGAAGAATCGTGATTTCAATCTTGAACAAAAAAATCGTGATTCTCATTTTTTCCAAAATCGAGCAGCCCTAGCAGACGCATATGCGTACTTCACAGCTGCATGACAGGACATCACCAGTAGAACACTGATGGAGGAGGATGTGCATAGAGTAGTGTCCAGAAAATAGCTTTGTCTCAACTGGGAGGTGTGTACCTTAATCTCCCCTCACACCCTGCATCCTACAGCTGCGTCTATAATCAAGAATACCATCAATTGAGTGTTAAACTTCAGCTGATCACATGCAGTATATTTCTCCACTACAGGAGGCATTGCTCCAGGACCCAAAAACCTGAAAGGCAACACGACTTGAACTTTGTTCCGCTTCTGTGTGACATTTTCTCATCCAGACTTCAGCTCGCTTGAAGGCTCAGCCTCAATCTGTAAATTATGCCGCGCAAACACTGTAAATGTGTGGTAACAACCACTGATTTCTGTTCAGTGCCAATGGAGCAGTGTCTTGACTTCATAACATCAGCCTAACTTCAGTTCACTGATGAAAACTGTGCAGATAATGACCAGGAGTCAGTGTCAGCCCAATAAATCTACTGCCATTGCAGACCTTTTGCTGATGCACAACCCAGTAACGTCCCAAAGGCCTCGCCCCCACCCCCCTTCTTTTGTTGTAATCAGTAATGTACATAAAGATCACAACTAGTCAAATTGAAGTGATTCTGGGAGCAAACAGGTCTTAGGCCAGGATTAGACTTGGATTAGACCTGGATTTGGACTGGGATCAGACCAGTATCAGACCAGATTAGACCGGGACAAGCCATGGATGAGATTGATCCCGTTCACCTGAAGGCGGCGACAAAATCTACAGATGCACAGTGTCTGCCTCCAGTGCCTCCATTTCTTTTTTATATCGTGATTCGTGATATCCATTTTAGGTCATATCACCCCGCCCTAGTTCTGAGCTGTTCTATGCTCATAGCATGGACACAGCAACTGCGTCAAGCTGCTAGCCACGTTCTTAAATCTATAGCCCCATTTTCCTTCAGGTCGGAACAGGTCTGCATTTCTGGTAGTAGTTAAGACAAGCGCTCTGGACCCTGTTGGGAGTCAGAATGTGGATTTCTGTCCAAGACCGGCCCTCGTCCGACAGAGCTGCAGTGATTGAATCCGAACCGAGCCCGATAGGCTTTGTGTTCGACCGAGCCCGACACAATTAAAATCACAATATTTTCATAGGCCTTTCATAGGATATTGTTTGTGTGGAAAGTCTGATTTTATCAATCAAGTGAAAAAAGGCACACAGTTTGAACACACTAAATGAAACCATTGCTATAGCATTTATTAATTATCACGGCTATAATTATAACTGGCCCTGTGGGGGGCCTGTGTGCGTGTGTGTCACTGGTGGCACGTACAGCTTTAAAGGGAACCCTGAATGAAATGGCATGTTTGACTCATATTATTCATCTTGCTGTCACTAACATTATCTATAAGAGAAGAATTCCCAAAATATTTCCTAGTTTTATATATTTTTAGAAACTATTTTTATGTGTAGGTCGCCATTGTTGTAAATGTCACAATGCATTCTGGGTCCTGACGTCATATGGTTGCTTACCTCGGCACATTCAGTGTTGTGAGCCGTAGCAGTCACTGTTAGCAGGATGAGCTCTCTGTTGGGCTTTTTCAGTTCCAACCACAGCATGGTGTAGGACTGTAGGACACGAGGAAAGTGAGGGATAAATTCCGTGATAAAAACGAGACGGAAATTTAGAAAATGCGTCATGATTTACAGCCAACTAAACAGTGGCACCTGGTGGTTAGAAAAATGTACTACAGCAGCTGAGTTGGTTTATTCTTGCTCTGACTGAGCTTGTTTCAGTAAATAATAATAAAGAGATAATTTAGTAAGAGTTTAACTGCACTGAAGACTGTAATAGAAATGAACAAGAGAGAGATACAGTACAATAAAGTATAGTTAAAGAGCAGTGTTAGGATCATCACTTTAAAAAATATAATATATATAATTTATTTAATATAATTTATAATAATATAAAAATATTTATAGTAATTTGTACTGTTCCCCAAAATGTATTGTGTTTCCGTTACAATATGAAAAAGTAGCTAGTTATAGGACAAAAGTAATTACTATAACTAGCAAATTACTATAACTATTTATTTTTGAAAGTGATGATCCTAACACTGCTCTTTATTCTATCTCTCTCTTGTTCATTTCTATTACAACAGAGAGCTCATCCCTGCTAACAGTGACTGCTACGGCTCACAACACTGGATGTGCAGAGGTAAGCAACCATGACGTCAGGACCCAGAATGCATTGCGACATTTACAACAATGAGATTATAAAAATAGTTTCTAAAAATATACAAAACTAGGAAATATTTTGGGAATTCTTCTCTTATAATGTTAGTGATAGCAAGATGAATATTATGAATCAAACATGCCATTTCAGTCAGGGTTCGCTTTA
>OMNZ01074458.1:0-21282 GCA_900303255.1 Lesueurigobius sanzi
TTGAACTGGCGAATTTAGACGCTCCTTGTCATGGCGGTTCCATGACACACGTCCGGGTCAACATTAAGGTAAGGACATTTCCAAGACTTATTTCCCATTTTAGATGCAGCCACCGTCTATCCAGCATGTCCGAGGTCTTCCCTGGGGCCTCCTCCCCGGGGGACATGCCCAGAACACCTCTCCAGGGCGACCAGGAGGAAACAGCTGCCCGAGCCACCTCAGCTGGCTCCTTTTGACATAAAGTAGCAGCGGCTCTACTCCGAGCACCTCCCGGGTGACTGAGCTGCTTCTTCACCACATCACTGCAGACGCTGCACCGACCCGTCTGTCAATCTCACGATACTTGAAACCTTTTCTACAATATGTTCATAGGCATGAACCTTAGGAAGTGCATGAGTAATCATTTGGTCTTCTGGTGTTAATACTTAAAGATTAAATATTTGCAGACCAGAGAGGTTTTTCATACTGCCACAATCCTATTTTCTGAATTTTAATTTGAAAGCATGCCCCGGGAACACTTAACTAGGATGAGGGTGTACTTTTGCTTTTGCACACCTGGGATGCTGCATTGAAGAAGTTGGTCACATGACCACTTTGAGGAAGGCTACAGGAAGAGAGCCTTCTAAACTGTCAGGCATACAGAGCAAGCTTCACTACTGACACCTACTGATGGAAAAGGTCATACAGAATGGATTACATGGGGCTTTAAAATAAATTATGAAAGACATTGCTTATATTGTTGACTATATTCATTTAATTACATTAGATGTTAGGCCTCTTTATAAAGACGACTAAACGTTGTTGTAAGGAATTGCTGCAAGTATATTTTTAATTTTAATCTATATATTTTGGTTGGATAAACATTGAAGGGTCACCATACGAGAAATTCTAGTCAAGCTGTTCTATGTCTCTATGTGATCAGTGAAAATGCATTTTAAACAACTATAGATAGAGGATAAAACTATGTATGACTCTATAACTAATGCAGCGCGTATGTTTTATAAATGAATCTCCATATATTTAGTTTGATGGACCGCTCCCAGAGGCTACATCCTCCTCATGATGAAGATCAAAGACTACAGCTGAGACACTATCTAGAAGCAAAAGAACAAGAAATACCATCGATTCTCAGCCCACTCTATGTCTTGGTGATCATGGACGAGATTGGGGTGTTAGCTTAACTGAAAATGACTGATGTTTATTGGCCGCTAATAAGCTATTACCTCAACCTTGCTGGAAGCTAGAAGTCAATCCGTGCTCATTCCGCTGGTGAGGCGGTGGGAGGGGCGTCTCGTGTCGGCTGGAAGAAGGATTGGAGGGAGGTTTCGGCGGTATTAAGCAGACAGAGGGCAGGGCGCGATAAAAGCCGGGGGAACATCCGCGTGTTTGTATTTCCAGCGTGCAGAAAGCAAACCGCAGCTTAGAGCAATTTATACACCTGTGAAAAATGCCCCGACCGGTTAATGGCGGTGGAATTAGCCGGGAATGGAACGGCACCTATTTCAAGGGCAGGGCCGCTTTCAGATAAGCATCGTCGTTTACTGTAATATTGAGGCCCGGGATAGAGTCCTGTTACAGTGAGATTAATGAAGTCTCAGTGTGTGGGCTGTGTAAGTGTCTCTGTGGAGATTGTATTTATATCTTACTGGAAATGTTGACGTTTCCAGGAGTAAAGACTTTAATATTTCCTCCTATTTTGACACCAGACACCGCACGCACATTGATTGTCGTGATACGCTTATGAGAGGAATACCTTCGCAATGCCATCTAGCGGGCACATACGTCACATGTAGCTGTCATGACCAACCGCCTCATTTGCATAAAGATCCTCAGTCGCACTCGCACGCCAGCGTTTTCTGTTTGTGTTATCTTCTTTCGTCAAAATGATAGATGAGTGTACAGTTTCTGCTCTATTGATTGCATGCTTTTATGGAATTACATCTTCGGAGCAGGTTTGAGAGCTAAGACAAATAGGCCGGGCTAAATGAGAGTAAGCACAATCCGCTGTGAGCTGGCCAGAGATATTGCACAAGAGGGCACCTAAGGGCCAGGACCCATTCCAATACACAAACACACATCTATCCTGGTTTGCCGTGGCTTAGTTTAGTAGCGCAGGCGACCAAAACACAGTACTGGGCAGAGGATGGAGGCAGCGGTGAGTGTGACAAATGCTGTTATCCCAAACTGTTTTAATAATTTTGTTTTTTTTTCACAAACACACACTTCCGGGCAAAGCACAACATTATAACTTTTAGTGTAGTGATGTTACGACCACTTTTGAATCTGGGAAGAATTCAAATGAGTAGCATGTATACCAAATACAGACATTTTCAAGATTGCATTTGCATTGTATTTATATATTATATTATTTTCCAAAAGTCAAGTCAATAACACAAATAAACAGTAGCAAAAAAAAAACCACCTTCTTAAACCATAATCTGTTGTAAATTAAAAGTAAATGGTATAGAGCAAGGACGAAAAAGTTTTGTTTTTTTCATGGAGGGCCAAAATAGAACCACCAGCACGCGATATACAGTACAGTATATATACTCTGCATCCTTAATGGTGGCAAGCACACCTACACACTACACTACACTTGATTACTTGGTTTTACTTTAGAATACGGCCCGGTAACAACTGGTAACTACTACATAATTACTAACAACTAGGTAATTACCCTTTTTTATTTTTTATATTGTCATTTCTATGTATTGTGTTTCTATGTTTTTTGGTACTTGTCTATGCAACTGATTCTCCAAGATAAATTTCTCCTTCGGGAGACGAATAATAAAATTAATCTGAATCTAGTCATGGAGATAGAGTTAGTGTTAACTACCTAAGAGTTAGGGTTAGGGTACCGGGTCACTGGGTAATTATTGTTTTTTGATAGCAATTACTAGTAATTACAAGGGTAATTACTTAGTAGGTACCAGTAGTTACCGGGCTGTATGCTAAAGTGCTACCGATTACTTAAAATAAATATTTGAAAATATTCTACAAAACTTACAATAGATAGGATAATATTGATTTTGTTTTACTCTGGTCTGAGTGTATATGACTGTTCTCAGGTCAGTCGTACAGGGTTTTTCCACTGTGGGCAAAAGTTTGTAAGTTGTAATTTTGTGAAGAAAGAAAACCTTTTAATGAATCCTAATTAAATTAAACTCGTCCTGTGTTTACAGTTTGCTTCTCCACCCGAAGTCGAGACCACAACACCACGGGATCAAGGGCACTATCCTTCTAATGAGTCTCAGACACAGTCCACGAGAAGCTTCCAGATCAGTGCAAATAGACTTGTTGATACTGATACTCACGATACAATGAATGCTATTGAACAAGTTGAGAGCGGCTTTTTAGACAGAAATAACAAGGTGAACCCTTCCTGCTGTAAGATCATTAGTGCTGACGGAGCCTATTCAGGTGGGAGACAATATATCCTGAACACTAAAACAAACTAGTGTAGCAGTATGGGCTTTTATTCTAGCCTTACTCCTAACTGTCAGCAGGTGGCACCAACCCCTGGTAAAATGTGTAAAACCCTCTCTTTCATTCATTCGATCTCTGTCTCACCCATACTACTTTCACCTGGGCTGGGCTATGCATGCTCCAACACAGTTCTGCCATAAGTCCCGGCGACACTCATAGTGGGGCTTTTGTTCAGCTAGCTCTAGTAAGTTTATATTTTAATTTTGATCATGATCAGGGTGATGGTTGGGGTTAGAGTTAGGGACAGGGTTATGGTTAATTTTAGGGTTCGGAATAAGGGTTAGGCTTAAGGTCAGGGTAGAACTGGATTGGGGGAAAGAAGGACGTGCACAGAGCATGTAATATCTCCTGGCAGGTAGTTATTGGTATTTGTAAAATAATCTTACTGTTCAGAGCCACTAATGCAAGCTTCCGTATAGTGTTGGAGGGGTGTGACAATATATCGATTTTCCGATATATCATGATATTTTACAGCACAATATGATTCTGATTCTTTTCATGCTGATATTGGTACTTTGATGACATCATGCATGTAGTGCTCTTCAAAAGCCAGTAATGGTCATAATACAGTCAAGACAGTAGAGGGCAGCACTACCATTTTAAGAACTTGGACCAAATAAATGACTTTGAATGATAGTCTGTGTAGGTTCTCAGTCGTACAGGAGTGGTCCATCGTAGGCAAAGATTCTTCAGTCTTTATCTGTACTCTACCAGCTCCGGTCCAGCCAAGGATCATGTGGGAATGCAATGGTATGAGTCGGCTAGTGTTTGTGGTTATTTCTTTTGGATAATCCTAAACTAGCATTGCTCTGACTTGTAAATCGAGGGGTTTTGTCACGTCTGCCAAGTCCTCTTTCTCCAGCTGCCTTGTTGATTTGTCATTTATTGAAATTTAAAAAAAATACATGGTCTACTGTGAACTGTTACTACTTTTTTAAATGTATTGAACTGAGAAAAGATATTAATTTAAACCAAAGCAACAAAATAATTGGAATAATATTTTTGGAACATGTTGTCTTCTCTTTCCAATGAACGGGCCTGTGCGCCTTAAGCTGGGGACACAGTACAGGATTTAAAAACATGATAACAAAGTGCACAGAACACACACACACACACACACGATGAAGAGTCCCACGACAAATCTTTGCTTATGAAAAAGCCTCCCCAAACTCAAAATCTGGCTAAAGCCCTATTCTCACAGGATAAGTATTATCACGGGACCTCATGTGATGAATAAATTACCCCCCCATACGTCGCCATACATCTCCCAGCTATGATTTCAACATGCTGCGTACTGCGCAACATGACTGGTGCTAAGAAAAAGAACTGGCACTGAATGAGAGAAGAAACTCTAATAGATTCTGTGATATTTACCTGTGTGTCAGATGACGTTCACTACTCTGAAATGTGCCAGCTGTAGAATACAATCGGTTACAAACAAATACTTCAAACGGCCTTGATCCACCATAGCGTCTGATATTGCGCCTCCTGTTCAGCCAATTCATTTTGTTGCTGTATGTTACTGGCCGATATTGTCTTTCTGGCCCGGGACCCAAGAAGTATTTTTAAACTCTTCAATGCTGCCTCCATTCTGTGTCAAAAGTTAATTAAAATGAGGGAGAATGATGTATTGGATGTCGCCCATTTCTGGTCAAATCACAGAGATGCCTATATTGTCATTGGGCTAATATTATCACAGGACCTCAGAGTTCAGCAAAATATAGTTGGGGAATTATTGCATACTTATTACAAATTACAGACATGGCAGATTCACACTGGATTAACATTACAGACAATCTCCGCAATTATTACAAAATGCAGGAGGTTCCTAGGTAAACTAGCGGACGAAATCACCAAGTAATTAAGAGTCCAGGACCAATGTGAAAGTTGTTTGCCCAGGACCAATGTTACAACCAGCCAATCAGGGGTCAGTTTTGCTATAAGGGGAGGGACAGTCTGCTTTGAAAACTTGTTTTTCATGTTGTGACAAAAATTATGTTTAGGAACAGGGAACGGTCTGCTGTAAATTTGGATAGATCTATGAGTTGGTTTGTCTGAAAATGTATCTAAACCTAGCCCTAACCTTAAAGATTTCCCTGTTCCTAAACTTAATTTTTGTCCCAAGCCGACTATCTAGCACAACTGACCCCTGATTGGCTGGCTGTAACATTGGTCCTGGGCATACAACATGACATTGGCCCTGGACTCTTAATTACTTGGTGATATCAGGAGCATCGTAAACTAGCCGTGCCTTAGCCATCCGTAAACTCCGGTCAATAATCATTTTCCCTGCATGTTACGTCTGGGTGGGTAGAGCCAGGCTAGTGATTGGGTAAAATCAGATCCAATCGTTTCAAACTTTAAAAGGAGTTCACCCCTCCCACCTGAAAACGGAGCTCAATTGGGAAGATCCAGACCCTCTGTACGAAATGAGTTCAAGAGGATGGTAAGACCAGTCTATAGGTAAACTAATCCTGACTCATCTGTGTGCATCCAGCGCTCCGGTGGCGTTAGTTTTACTGTATTGTTAATTTATGAAAGTATAACTTATTTTGTACAATACATACAAGACCATCACCACACTAATACAGAGGGCACCTTTGTCTGTGATCCACTGAGACAATTTACCCAGAGTATGAGTATATTTCAGAACAGGTCTGGAACTGTGCCATTGCCAATAAACCCTTGATAGCTGTACCCTTGTTTTATATTTTTGCAAGTTCCTCCTTTGTTGACTGCTTTGAAACAGGCACCGTACTGTTGTTGTTGTTGTTGTTGACAATAAAGTCCTAACAGAACTTTGATTATATCCATGCAAGAGCACAAGAAATTAAGCCAACCGACCAATCCGAACCACAACTTGCCTCCGAAGCACACGATCGGGCGACACCCAAACACGCACATGAAAGGATCAAAACCGGTTCAAAAACAGTATCTGGCACGTGCGCTCCGGCGATAACGTGCACGAGGCCGCCACACTGATAGCCCCGGTTCAGCTTGATGGGTTCTCCCTCCTTCGCCCGCAACATTTAAAAGGGGCCGCTCTATTTCCTTTATTGATTGTTATGGAAGCATTTCATTAGACAGGAAGCTTTATAGCCAACAAGCAATTATAAATTCAATAGCGCAAATGTAAACTGAAATGTGTCTTTGAGGCGCGTGCGAGAGGTGCAGAAGTCATTAAGCTCTGTCTGATGCACAAACGCACTCTCGGTGTCATCCTGTTACATTATATATTGCATTATACATGCACAGGGACCACGATTGACCAGGAAGGAAATTGCACCCTCTCGCACTCTTTGTTCCTTCATAATTAAGCCACGACTCCGGTGGTCCATTATCACAAGCAAAAATGTGGAGATGATTTTCACTTTTCCCCCCCGTCTTATTTTCTCAGTTATAACAAAGACTGCTATTCTATTAAAATTCATATAATGATGTATAATTATTTTCATAAGGTGCCTTGTTTCTCAGAGCATATTCCTGCCCATGTATTATTTCTGATTGATATGTAAATTATTGTTACACGATGTAAACAACAGAAAATATAATGTTAATTAAGCTGTTATGTTGATATCAAAGCCATCCAGGCATTGCAGCCCAATATATTACATTCACAGCACTTTGTGAATTCATTTTCTTTAATATAATAAAGCAATATTTTGTCTGAAAATCTTGCCGTGTCGAGCCTTTCGAGCACCTCGATTAAATGTTTTAGTTCCACTGTAATTTAATAATTAATTATGTAACTTTCAGCACAGACAAAAGAAGCCCTTAGCTGTTTCATTTTACAATATGCCATTCAAGAACAGGAAAGGAACATCAACCTTCTCGGAAACACAGCCGGAGAAGATGAAATATTGGAGGTAAATGCAAAGCAAAAGCAGGAGGTAGAGACGTGCGCCGTGTTGTTAGCGCCTCAATCCCCTTGAGTGCTCCCGGTATAGGGGCGAGAGAGAGTATCCCCCACCCAAAAGGGGGGGTGCAATTCCTCCTGCCTGATATTTAACAAGTTGATGAGCTTGGTAAGCATCCCTGCAGGACACCTTTCTGACCAATAGTGACAGGGGGTAATGCACGTATTCTACCACACATCCGGCTTTTATCTCTCTATCTTTCAAAATCCCTGTGAGAGAAACTGGACACAAAGTGCTCAGGTAGTCAGTTCCACAAAAGTAGTTTTTTTGGGGGAAGGTCTTTGGTAACTTTGTGCTGCAAGATGTGTTCCCGCGAGATTTGTGATTTCACAAACTTGGGAAAGTACTGTATATGTTGAAAGAGTCCAATCGCTAACGCTCGGCTTGACCAATGACATGCCTGCATTGGGGTTTATGGGGGGACATGTTGGTATGACGTTGCTCCGAACACTCTGCCGACAAATAACAAACATGGCTACATCTAAGGACTTATGTTTTGATGCCGCAATTGACTGTCTTAGCTGAAATGCCTACTCTTTCTCTTTTGAAAAGGAAGCCAAGAGACGTTTGGGCTTTTCTCTCGACTGGAATGATATTTTACATTTTATAAATTCAAATAATGCCTCTGTGAAGATGACACGATGCTCAAATCAGGGCTGATGAGGATTTGGCCTGGAGCGCCCCTACAGGCAACAAGGGGAATCGCATCGTAAAAATAAACAATTAGCGTTGGCTGTTGCTGGGTCCATGCTATGAGACAGAATGGCTCAGAACTGATCCAATATTGGATTATTGGCTTTAAAAAATGCAGAGGACAGTTTGGGGGTTGGAACAATGACGTAATTGTACCAGGAAGTAGAAAACAAAGCGCCACAGAAGTCAACATGAGAGGACCAATGCAAACAGGATTCATTCAAAACTGCGTGAATGAAGTGAAATACTGCTTCAGGTATATTTTTAACCAACAAGGTTAAAAGCTTGAAAAAGTTGATTTAGCATCATATGCCTCCTTTAACATGTATTAGCCCAGTACTATAAAGGCTTTCGCCTGTAAATAGATAATTATAATGTGGTGCCTTGGTTCTTCGTTTTTCTCTTTAACTTTCAAAATCCCTGTTAGTCTTGAACTGCCACATAGACGTTCATATTTTTGTGGGCAGTATTTTTTTGGTTTGCAGAGATTTTCATATTCTTCCCCCAAATGAAAGGCCTGTCAGGTGGTGCGTTAGCAACGAGGGGCTATCGCACATATTGCTCGGATGTAAACAAAAGGAAATCAAGCCAAGCAAAACCAAGAAGCTGAGTAAACATTGCTCTGGGTGGTGACCAAACACATGCTTTGCTATAATGCCTGGAGATAGCATGTGCAAATGGAAATTGATTTAGATCATTGCTACTAAGCTGTGGAAAAGGATGCATGAATGGTACCTTTTAAATTCCCCACTGGGTCCGAAACTTACAGCTTACGACATAATTGTATTTACCAGTAATCGTTGCAGTCCCCAAAGGAGCTATTGCTGGGAAGGATATCTATCGGCCCTAATATTGACTGTCGATTCAGCCGCACTCCTTAAATAACAGCCGATACACTCGCTTCCTATGGTGAAGTGTGCATTTGGGACAAAAGCAGAGAGGATGATTGGAAAGGTGGGCTCCTTTATAAGATATATGGCCAGGAGCGAATTAAAGCATGTGGATTCAAATAGCCTGAATAAGAGGTCTGGAACGACACGGCACAATATTCTCCTTTCACGGGAATCTATAAATGGGCCATTTAGCATCTGTGACCCCAACGCCTGCTACTGAAGGAGAGTTATGGCCTTTCAAAGGGAAACTATCATAGATTTTAGTGAAGTAAGAAAATGTCCCCAGGTAGCACTACAGCGAATGAAATTATGCATGACCTCCTCATTACTTGCCTTAATAAGTGATCTATGGAGTGGGGACAGAGAAGGATCCAGATGTCAGGCAGATGTGCGAACGCAAGATGATGATGGGACGAGGTGTGAAAACCCAAGAGGAAGGAATACTGTAGATGCTTCAAAGGATATGTTCAGATAGGAGTTTGGGAGAGCAACTTTCTTTTCCATTCGCTTTTGAATTGCAAACTTAACTAAATACTTTAGTTACAGTTGGTTGTTTTGATTGTTTTTTAGCCAACGTTTTTTCTGGGAATACCTGGCTCCATGACTCGACATGGACTTGATACATGTTCAAAAAACATCTTGAATAATTATGCATGTCATGTTTTGATTACTTATGTTAACTAAAGGTACACAGCATAACATTTTGAATGATACCGTTGCCGGCAATACAACCACCTACATTTCAAACTATATGCTCTTTATCGTAGGCAAAGATTCTTCACAACTCCTGTACGACTGAGAACCTACACAGACGTATATATGCTCTTTAGAAGGTTGTGATGACACGTGAACGCAACCTATTTCCTGTAGATCCCATATTTGGCTAACCGTGATTTCACAAACTCGGGAAAATACATCTTAAAAGAGTCCAATCACTTAACCCTCGGCTCGACTCATTCATTTGTGCGGACCAATGACGTGCCTGCGTTGCGGTTTAAGGCGGGACATATTGATATGACGTTGCACCAAACTCAGAAGAATAACAAACATGGCTACGTCTAAGGACTTACTTTATGATGCCGCAATTGACTCACTCTGTTTTAGCTGAAATGCCGACTATTTCTGCTTTGAAAAGGGAGCAAAGAGACGTTTGTGTTTTTCTCTCGACTGGATTCGGCAGAAGTACGGTAGGCGGGTACTAACGGGCGTTTCACCCAATTATCTTGAAGTATTGCTGTAACGGTCCCTCCCTTTCACGAGTGGATTGAACGAGAGCCATCCTAGATTGATCACATGTAGAACTTAAATCAGAGTGCTAGACATATCGTTCATATTTGGATGCCTTTAGTCAACATCTCCATGGAGACGAACTGGAGACGTCCGTAAGTCAGGTCTTAGAAGAGGAAAGCCGCTTACAACAAAGACGCAGGTATATTTCAACAAAAAAAATAAATAAATCTGGAATACAATAAATGCTTGAATTGTATTCTATTTATTGTGTGAAAGGTAAAGCTGCGTACTTTTAAGAAAATACATGGTATGGTATATTTCTTTGATGGCAAGGTTTTATCCATGACAAGCCTGTCTCTTTGTCATCCACACATCCGTCTGCCGCGTGCATGCAAAAAGACTGTGATGCATCTCTCATTGGTATTCATTGACCCTGGGATGGAGAGAACGGGCATTCCAGTTTTCATTTAATCAAACTCCTATGTACGCTGGACATGGGCTGTCAGCAGATATTAGTGCCGACTTGTCAAGGTGGAAGAGTGCGAAGCCTGTGGAACCTGCAGCAGGGTTAAGTAATTGGATTCTTGTTCAATAAAAGTTTGGCTCGGAGTGCCTCGGGGGTGAGCATGTTCGTCTGTGGGATCATGCGTTTTTGTATGTTCTCATTTCTAAGGTGTCAATAGTTTTTAGCATATTTTACCAATACTGCAAATGCTGTTTAGTGTACTCGCTTTGAGTTTATGAGACATTTCCATTAGGGTTCTCTACCTGTTTTTATTTTGATATTGGAGTGAAAAAGCCTTTTTTATGATCTAGCAAGGATCGTTATTATCTCTGTTGCATTATCGTGACAGTAAAGAAAGTTGGGATGCTAAAATTGTGGTAAATTTGACTCATTCCTTCTATCATGTATGATAGTGTAAACAAAAGAAAATTGATACAAGGCGTTTGAAAGTCCCTTCAACCCAAGACAGCTAAAGTAGGCCAGTGTTACATGGTATACTTCCTAACCGAACCACGATCTCGAGATGAGTCCCCTGGGTCTTTATTGCAGTGTCGCACTTCTATGAATGAAATGTAGAAGTGGGAAACCCCAGGCTGACATTTCATTGACAATTCATTGTTTGATGTTTGATATTGACTTGTTTTGTGTTTGTGCCGACCTTTGCGATGACTCCTGTTGTGATATTAGGCGTTACAAAAACTGATTGATTGATTGAAGGCCATTTTCCATGTATGCATTGCACGGGGACAATAAAGTATTCACCTTTTGTTGTGTAAGCATTTCCTCTTTGTGCTGGCACTTCCTCTGAGCTGGGATTTCCATTGTTGTCAATGTAAGAGCGCAAAGAAAATAAATTGGGAATAAACCCACCTGGCACCCAATCAGAGAGCTTACAGCTGCAGCGGATACGCGGATGTGTTGCGGACGTGCACCTCCTCCAAAAAGTCACTCCGTGTCAAACGAAAGAGCTGTGGTTGGTTGATCCATGCGCACCACCAGGGAAACAGACAACAAACTCCTCCAATCTCCAATCTATTAGTTATTGGGTACACCTTTGTTACACCTTGCACTTTAATGTGTAATTGCCTGCATAGGCGCCGATCCCGTGGGTGCTGTGGGGCTCGAGCACCCAGCCAAATCTTTGAGCACCCAGGCGAACTTGTCCTGAAAGTAGCATAGGTGCTGAAATAATTCAGTAAATTTAACCTGTATCAGTCTTTTTTCATCGTTTGCGCACACTCGCGGGGGCGGGGTCGCGAGTATTAGATAAATTCCTGCACAGCCGCTGTCTGAATACACATCCTCACTAGCTCAGCAGGCTAGACCAACATACCTGTAAGCATGAGGTGACGGGTTCGACCCGCAGCTTAGCCAATTTTTTGTCTGACTGGGCACCCGTGGGAGAAAACATAAATCGGCGCCTATGATTGCCTGTACTTATATGTGTAATTACTTTCTTGTTACCTACCTAAGCATGGAACTGCAGGCTGTAATCTAAAGCAAGAAGCTACATTAGTGCCTGCAGTGGCGCTGAACGAGAATGGTATATAATGGATGTGATATGGTCACTTACTGTATTTGATCCAGTGAGAAGTCTTGCTACTACATTTTGGACTAACTGTTACCTGCTGAGGGAGCTTTGTAAGAAATACAACTTTCTGAAAAAGAAAGAAAAAAAATAATATATATATATCTTTTGGTCCATGCAGGAGAGGTTTTTACAGAGTGGTTGCTGATTTTTCATGTGTGCTACGTTGGGGGAGATGCTCACTTTGAAATGATTGCCTCTGTCGCTGTCTGGGTTGTTGAGTGGTTGTGTGGCTCTCTCTTCCATTAAGTGTATGTTCCAGCTGTGTGGGCTTTTTCCTTGCTATTTTGATTTCCTGCTTAAGATAGGGAGTCGCTAGCAAATAGTGGACCAGGGCAGATAAGGACAGTATCGGTGAGCCGCAGTCATGTAAGGACCAGCCACCCATGAAAGATATCGTTGCTAACACACAAACATTGACTTCGAATCAGGTTTAAATGCCTCTCGGCTTTTAATATCTTCGTGGAATGGCTTGGAGCAGTGAAATCATCCGTTGATCCATCCAGGTCCTCATTAGTGTCAAGCACATGAAGCTTCTCTCGTGGACTGCCCCTCACATACATATTCACATCAAGACAGCTGCAGGTCTGATTTTTTTCTTCTTCTGTATGACCCACAATGCTATAATGTGGACAACTATTAGGGTCAAGTGCAGGTTTTATTAGGGTTTATTAAATGAAACCTCTGTAAACTATATAGGCGAGACAAAATCTAAATAAAGGAGAGAGCCAGGTTTAAACTTGTGGTTTTACTTCGTTGCTATTAGTTACAAATATTTGTTCAGAGCAGGATATCTTGTTTTTCTATTTATTTATTTATTTTTATTTAGTTTATTTAGAGGGACAATGTGCAGTTACATTAAAAAGATGGCTGCACCAGATTTAGCAACATGCTAATTTCCATCCGTAGTCCCCAACGTTTAGTTTTTGAATAGCTATTAGTGATACTGTGTGCGGGGACCAGGCCGTCGGGGCACCCGCCCTCGACTGCTGCCCAGTCCTCTCTGCACCCGACCTCCATGACCCCCTCTGCGAGTGGTGAACCCACAGGAGGGCGGGCCCACGTCGTCCCTTCTGTTTCGGATGCCTCCTGGTCGCCTCACTCGAGATGTGCTCCAGGCACGTCCCACTGGGAGGAGGCCCCGGGGAAGACCCAGGACACGCTGGAAAGACGAGGTCTTTAGGCTGGCCTGGGAACGCCTTGGGATCCCCCAGGAAGAGCTGGAGGAGGTGTGCGTGGATTGGGAAGTCTGGCCATCTCTGCTCAGCCCCGGACAAAGCGGAAGAAAATGGATGGATATTAGTGAATCAATCTTTAAAAAAATTATAGGGTTTAAAACTCAATAAATCAGGCCAGTAATTCAATATTGAAAATTCACTCTGAACAAACCTTGTACAAGATGAAACATGATAGAAAATGTGCCTGTAGGTGCAACTAAAGTGGAAATTGTGATGTAACAATGTGAGAAAATGCATTTTGAGAAAATGGTCATTTATGTTACAATTTCCCATTATAGTTAGGGAAATGTTTAGTGCAATAATTACACTCCTTATTAGGCATGGGAATCCAGAACCGGCTCTACAAGACAGACCTGGTTCTGTTTAAGCAAAGCATCGGAACTGTATGTTGACATAATTTTCGATCAATTATCAATGCTCCAACACTCTTTTTTTCACATCTTTTTGTGCGTAAGTGACAGTGCATTGAAGAAAGCAGCCAAAATGGAGAGGAAGAAGCGGTCTAAAGTGTGGCTTTATTTTACAAACAAGATGAAACTTTGCAGCAACACGCTTAAAGGTACTAAACCTGATTTTTTACCATTAGTGGGATGACACCCCCCCCTCCTTTAGTATATTGCAAACTCAAACATTTGCGGAAATAATACTGTGCATCTAAATATAAAGCATATCTTGGCAATTGTGTGGTTTGCAGGCTACTTTTCTAGCATTTCTGTGACTATGACCCTTAAAAGTGACCCTGCCAGTTGTGAAATGTGCTTATTTAAACTCATCTCTAAGAACAAAGAGGATTTTAGGAATGGAAAGTTAGGAATGTGTTTGGACCACAACTATCAATTTATTTGACTCACTCCCTCTTCCATTATGAAAATGAAAAATCAGGTATAGTGCCTAACTCATGGTATTAAATTCCAGAAATGTCATGTTTTCGATTGGCTTCGAACAAGTGTCTGACTCTCCCCCGGCTTTAGCTGCAAGATCAGAAGCATTAACACTTGAAATAAAATGTGTAATTAATGTGTGAACATCTAAACTAAGATAAATCCTATACTTCCTATAGTATTATTATTACAACATTTTATCTTTTGGGGAAATCTTGTTTTGTACCAACAGGAGCCACAGTATTTTGGCGAACTTTAAAAATAAAGCTGTTTCTGTTTTTGATATACTTTATCAAAAGCATATGTTGATTTCACACAACACACAAACAAAAAGTCAGGCATCAAGAAGATAATCGATAAATATCAAATTGATAGGCAAAATTATTGATGTAATTTTGACTTGACCAGTGAACAGGTCATGCTGCTGTTTTTTGAGCCCGGCAAGGGTCCTTGCGCTTGAACCATAGCCACTGGCTGCTTCTGTCAGCCGCGTCAGAGACTGGTCTAATTGTCTGTCGCAGAGCCTGTCAATGAATGCCAAGGCCTTTCAGCAGCCTGATGGTAGAGGAAGCTACAAAACCTCTGCATCCCACTTCAGCCGGATAGACTTTGGCCTTCCATCCTCGCTGCTGCGCGTCTGCTGCCAGATCTGTGCAGTGCAGTTTCTTGCGTTCATAGGCCTCTTCGGTTGAATCCTCCCATGGGACTGTGAGCTCTATGATGTTGACCGTCTTTAGTGAAGGGGACCATAGTACCAAGTCTGGCCTAAGGGTGGTAGTTGCAATCTCAGGTGGAAAGCTCAGTTGCTGGCCAATATCAACCAGCATCTTCCAATCCCGGGCCATAGCTAGCTGTCCAACTTCTGATTTGGTAAGGGGATGGTTGGGCTTTTTCTGTCCCTCTCGGATGAATGTTGGTGCTGTGATTGAATTGGTTGCTCTCAGGGGCGAAGAGTTGATGGTATTCCTCTTGTTCTCGAGGGCTGCTGCCAGACTCTTGAGGAACTGGTTGTGCCTCCAGGTGTAGCGGCCTTGTGTGAGGCTGGTCTTACAACCGGTCAAGATGTGTTTGAGAGTTGCTGGGGTCAGGCAGAGGGCGCAGGTTGGGTCCTCGGCATACCACTGGTGGAGGTTTTTTGGAGATGGGAGCACATCATACTGTATGTAGCTCTGATGATGAAGCTGATGTTGCTTGCTTCCATTTCCCAGAGCTGCCTCAAGGTGAGCTTTCTCCTCTCCACGCATTCACTCATTCATTGTCCCTGCTTGGCAAGAGAGACAGCCTTTGCCCTTCTTTCAGCCTCCTCTACCACTATTTTCCTCCGCTCTGAAGTAGAAGCCTGCGCCAAGTTGGTTAATTTGCTGCAAGGCCAAAGCCTCCTCTTCCTAGCTGGACATGCCAGTGCTGACGGTCTTGAGCCAGCTGATCTGCATCCTCCACAGCAACTCCATGTTGT
This sequence comes from Lesueurigobius sanzi, assembly GCA_900303255.1. Lineage (NCBI taxonomy): Eukaryota > Metazoa > Chordata > Actinopteri > Gobiiformes > Gobiidae > Lesueurigobius > Lesueurigobius sanzi. The sequence goes on from OMNZ01074458.1 coordinate 15,888, forward strand.
TGAAGGTCGCCCGCAATGACGGCGAGCCATCGAGTGCGGGGTTTGCCTCGTGGTCGTCGCCAGCCTTACAGCCAGAGTCTTGTTTAAAGGCCAAGTCTCCGAGCCATAAAGCAGGATGGAGAGTACTGCAGAATTGTAAAATCCGGAGCTTCGTCTTGCGTGAGATGGTCTGATGCCGCCAGAGTGGTTTCCAGAGAGACTGCAGAGCTGATGCAGCCAGAGCTCTTATTTCTTCTAATCTCTGGGTTTAGGTCCCCGTCACTATGGACCCCAGATACACAAACTCGTTGACATGCCACACAATGTCATTGAGCTGCAGGGCTGATGTAGCGTGTTGTACTGCGTCGGTGTCCATTTCCGTCCTGTTAACAGGTATGGTGCAGTATTACTGATGGTCTGGTCTCTGGAGTCCTTCAACGTCATCTGGAGTCGCACTTTAGCACACTTGTACTCTTCAGTGAGGCTCGTGATAGGCAGTTCAAGGGCTGCTTTGCCGTAGGGGCCGATGTTAGTCAGACAGCGTGGGACACCAAGCCATTTCTTCACGTATGAAGTCATGGTTCGCTCCATCTTCTCAACCATTGCTATTGGGACCTCGTAGATGGAGAGTGGCCACATATAGCATATTTACTTGATACTTTATGACTTTTGGCCACTAAACATAAAGCATCAAACCATAAAACATAAAGTTTCTATAGCGACTGGACGGTTAAAAAGCTCAATTGTCTATCACCTCAAGCTAATTCGATCATTAAGTGACATAGGAATTTCACAAACCAACAGTTTTACTGTTCAACATTGGAAAAGGTCGTCACAATATGCCCCCTGCCAAGAAAACCAACAATATGTTTTTAATGTGAAAAATCTGGTCACCCTATACAATAAAAAAGAAAAAAAATGCTTCCAGTGTCTCCCCTTAATTTGTGATTTGCGTCCTTGAAAGTAAAATATTATAAAACACCAGATTTATAGATGCAAGAGTAGCCCAAAAAAAATGATATTACTGCAACATGTAATGGTTGCCTAGTTGTATATTTTTCTATACTAGCCAGTCCCTATTAGACTTACTAGAAATAGTACACTGGAGCAATGAAATCATTGATCCATCTCCTGTCTCATCCTCATTAGTGTCAAGCACATCACACACACTCTCCTCGCCCGCAGGACAGGACCACAGCAGCTGGAAGTCGTATCCCTCCAGCGCGTCCCGTTCTGCCCGGGGGGGGGGGGCGGTGGTCCCAGGAGGTGTCCTTTACCGGCTCGCGGATCCACCTTGCCTGTTCCTATTAGAGAGAGGGCCGCGCCGCTGTGACCTCCGAGCCCTGGCCGAGTCCTGCCGCTGTCAAGACCACTGAGGACAATCGCTCAGTGGAGAAAACTCATTTCAGTGCGCCCCGTCTCCGACCAGAACTTGTGACCAAACAAAGGGGTCAGAACAAGAGTCGTCTGGGAGAAATGATAATATGGCCCTCTGCGGCTACGCACTCGCTTACACTGAAGTTTCATCAGCTGTTTTTTTGTGGGGGGTGGGTGAGTCAACCATAAGACTGCAATATCAAAGTCGTGGGCATCATCCCAATTCAGAGGGGAGCGTCCCGTCACTGCTAAACAAAAGACGGCTTTAGTCTTCTGAAGTTAGTCATTATTGTCCTTTCGCTTTTATCTCGCTGAAAGAGTTAGCACCGAATCCGAAAGGTGGGAATGAGACTGGGAGCAGGATGTTCCACAAAAGAAGCCTTTGAAACGCCTTTGAAATGCCAACATTAAACGCTCTCCTGCAGACCCTTGTTAACACTTATTCAGCAGACACGGCGGAGACTCTTTAGGCCATGTTTTTCCGTCCAAATACTTTCAAGTTAAAAATATGACTCTGAACTTAAAGTTGTTTGTGACCACCGTCTGCTGTCATTGAAAGAGCTGTCAATTACAACGATATTTAGATCAGTCCGTCTAAAACTGATAAACACGCTGAACTTTGACCGCAAATTGATGCCAGTGTCATTTTATTTATTTGTCTGTTGTCATAACATGTCAACATTATTTATTTTTCACTAGTTTGATTTCTCGGTTGTGGTTTGAGAGCGTCAGTGTCCTTCTGTCTCAGCCGGTCTGCTGTCAAGACCCACCAATGACAAGACCCGAATGGGAAATTAATAATGTAAAATGTGGTATTTTACACAAAACGATCGTTGAAATTGCATGACATAAGCCTCTAAACCTGAAATCATGCATTTAAACAGACTACACTGCAAAACAGTCATCTAGAAAGTAGCGTTGTCAAAATAATTGATACCTCGATACTAAATTGATACTTAAGCTGGTATCGAGAAGAGACATTCAATTCCTGTGGTATCGATACTTTTCCCGTCTCACGCATGCTTCCTCCAAAGCACCAGGACAGGAGAAGAAAAAAAACATTGGGAGTGTGGGAATGGGAGCTCTATAGCAGCCTGTGTATTTCAATGGGCCTCATTTAACTTTGTTCTGCTGCTCCCTCCATCCTACCTCTCTTATGATCAGTGTGTTAAAATGACTCGCTCCCCTCTAATCCATGCATTCCCTGTATCTGTATTACCCCCTGCCCCTTCACCGCTCTCTCCTCGTGATGGAGAGCTAATTGGCTAGCTCTGGTCGAAGCTCGCTAGCATACAGGGGTGTTTTCGGAAAGTGAAAGTTGGCCCCTCTTTAACTCATTATTGGAAATAGTGTTGTTGATATGGCCCTCAAGTGCTAGTCTTACCACACACTGCACCGTCCTGTTGTTTTCTCTTTTGATATCTTCAACATTATTTAAGATACTAGCAAAAATAACTGGCCAAACAGGTGCCTTCTTTCATCGAGGTTGGCTGCGGGGCCTGGTTTGATTGACAGCCTGCCCTTGCTGCCGTCCGTGGGTTCACCCCGTGTGACAAGTGAAGGGCGGGCACCTTCAAGAACCTCACTCTTAATTGGCTCTGCGGTTGCCATGAGAACGTACGGCACATACCAAATGTGGAATTGTTTTCAAAAAAGCAAAATGGCAGCGTTTCACGTGCTAGCATGAATTTGCTTCATTAGCCCGCGCTGAAAACAATGGGGAAAGTCACGTGGGCTACGTCCATCTCTATTTACGGTCGATGATCAAGTAACAGCCAAAGCCAGATTTACACTGAGCAGCTGTTAGTTAGTAATCAGATTACTTTAAAAATAAAGTAACAACATTACTTTTTCAGAAAGAGTAATCAGTAATTGCATTATTTCTATAGAGTAATCCCAACAACACTGATTTGTAACATAGGGTTTTATACTCATTTAGTAAATAAATATTTGAAAAAAAAAAAAGTTCCCAGGGAGAGGCTTGCAACCCACTGAAAGTTATTCAGCACCCACTTTTGGGTCCCGGCCCGACAGTTGAGAACCACTGGCCTAAAGAATATCCAGGACATATACAAATAACAAACTTCATAACTCCACTCATTTGGCTGCTGACATGATCTGTAGACTCTCTGTTGTCGCTCGGTTGCTGGCTCCAAACACTCTGGCTCCTAATGAGAAACATAAGATGAATGTACTGCGTGTTTTGAGGTTGCGTCAGGGGTTTATGAAAATCCCTTGGACCACTTTCGAGACCTGTAGTCATGTTGCACTTTTGTAATGCTGTATCCCATTAAGATTTCATTATTGATCTTTTACCAGACTTTGTACTTTGAAAATTTGGATCAGATTTTCACTCTTGGAAAAAAAAGTACCCCCTTTTCCTCTAATTAAACTTAATTAAGTTCCTCTCGCTTCAGATTTTTAAGAACAGATTAATGCACCTGGTTCATTGATCTGAAAGCGTGGCATGGGTGGAAATTACTCGAGATTTCCGCCAATTTTTCTCTAATTTAAAGCCCGTCTTTGAGTGCCAAGACTGATAATTCAAATGTTTGCCAATAACTGCACTTTTAAAGCATTTTTACACAATTAGTCCTCCCTGTGTGCCATTGCCAAGCAGGCAGCGACTTTGCAGGTATTTTGGCTGGGCTCGGAGCGGCCACTCAGTCTCCATTATCGCAAAAAAAATGGGACTTTCTTTCTGATGAGAGCCAAGCAAGCCCAAGGTAGCATCATAGATTTGACCAGTGAGTCGTGTAGAGCAATAAGTCCTTCATTTAGTCCCTGCATCCCTCCCTGTCTGCCAACCTGCACCCAACGCCCAATCACAACAAAAAAGTCCACACCGACCTGCACACACACTGTTTGAGCAGCCTTGAAAAGCTAAATGGTGTGAAGTTAAGTGTCGGTCCATCTCTCTCCGGGGCGTTGGGAGACAGCAGAGAGAGTGAGTGAGTTAGAGGGGGAAGGAAAGGGAGATAGATTGGAGAAGGAGTAAGGGAAGGAGGGATTGGGGTCAGAACCATTAATATGAATCGTCACAACCCACTGTGGGTCCATCTGCGGAGGCCAAAAAAACTATTTAGCGAGCAGGCAAACAAGGCGTTGGCGAGGGAGAAAGTGAGACGGAGCGGATGACAGTCTGTCTGCGTTAGCCAAAGTGTGCATTTCCTTCATCATCATTTGGACAAAGACAAACTAAAAATCCTCAGCAAAAACAAAAAAATATTTGGCCAAGATACTTTGTACGGCCATAAACGATAACTTTAAAAATGCTCTTTTGGGTCCTTTCGTATATAAAAGCAAGACTTGTGCCTTTTCTACTATTTATTGTAGGAAACATTACATTATGCTGCCCATGCCTTTGTTAATTATTTGTAAGAACACAAACTTTTCAAATTATGTTTTATTTGCACGACATAATGCATGCATTCAAATCTTGCATGGATGTTCCCATCCTAGCCTGGCCTTAGTCATCCGTAAACTCTGGTCAATTTTCATTTCTCTACATGTTACGCCTGGGTCTGATCTCAGTGGCTGCGATGCTTAGGTTAAATTTTATCCTACCATTCAGCGATCGGGGTAGGTCATAGGACATCATAGGTCACGACAAAACGATTGGCTAAAATCAGATTCAATTGTTTCAAACTTTAAAAGCAGTTCACACCTCCCACCTGAAAACGGAGCTCAATTGTGAAATAAAACTCTAGATCTAGACCTCTCCTCGAGCCGCAACCTTATCGTGGTGGAGGGGTTTGAGCACCTGAATGATACTAGGAGCTCTGGTGTCTGGGGCATTATGCTCCTAGTAGGGTCTCCCATGACAAACAGGTCCTAGGTGACGGGTCAGACCAAGAGCGGTTCAGAAGCCCCTTATGATGAGACCATAAGGGACTGGTGCAATGTTAGCCGGGCAGCTTGGACTGTTGCCCCCGCGAACCAGCAACGGATAAGAGGAAGAAAATGGATGGATGGATGGAATTCTAGATCGGACATGATGCTCGTTGACGTGGCAAACATGGCAGCCATCTTGTGATTG
>OMNZ01074467.1:0-26364 GCA_900303255.1 Lesueurigobius sanzi
GCCAGATTTCGACCAGGTTTAGACCATGTTTAGTACAGGTGTAGGCCAGATTTAGACCAGGTTTAGACCAGATTTAGACCATGTTTAGACCATGTTTAGACCAGGTTTAGACCCGGTTTAGACCATGTTTAGACCTGGTTTAGTTGTGGTTTAGTCATGGTTTAGTTTTGGTTTAGCCCTGGTTTAGACCTATTTTAGTCCTGGTTTAGTTGTGGTTTAGACCTAGTTTAGTTTTGGTTTAGTCCTGGTTTAGACCTAGTTTAGACCTGGTTTAGTTTTGGTTTAGTCCTGGTTTAGTTGTGGTTTAGTCCTGGTTTAGACCTAGCTTAGTTGTGGATTAGTCCTGGTTTAGACCTAGTTTAGTTGTGGTTTAGTCCTGGTTTAGACCTAGTTTAGTTGTGGATTAGTCCTGGTTTAGACCTAGTTTAGTTGTGGTTTAGTCCTGGTTTAGACCTAGTTTAGTTGTGGTTTAGTCCTGGTTTAGACCTAGTTTAGTTGTGAATTAGTCCTGGTTTAGACCTAGTTTAGTCCTGGTTTAGTTGTGGTTTAGTCCTACACTCTATAGACGAGGTTTTGAAGTGATGTCCCGTCTTTCTTCGCAGTTCCGTAAATATGCAGTGCCGTTCCTGCTGTGTCGGGACAGTTTGTGGGAGGACGACGAAGAGTCAGAGGCAGTGACTACAGTGGAGCCTCAGGTCTTTAAAGTGTCTCCAAACTGAGCTGCTGTCCCACCACTGTAATGCAGCTTAAGGCGGGACACTGCAGGGGAATAGGGGGAAAATTATTTTGCTGTATATTATTGACATGAATATGAGAAGAAAATGTTTTGTATTTTATGCATGAAAATGGCCAAAATTTTCAATATTTTTGGCGATGAAATCTAAATAATAGATTGAGTCAGTTTTAAATTTATGGTTTTATTTTGTTTATATATTAGCTACAAAGAATTGCTCAGAGGAGATTTTGGATATTTTCTTTCGTTTTTGAATACGCTTGTTATTAGTGAAAAAATCTGTAAAAAAAAAATCTAATTTCGCCTTGTTTTTTGGGATTGAAAACTCGATAAATCAGGCTATGAATTAAATATTGAAAAATCCCTCCGAACAAACCTTTAGAATATTGTTTAGTACAGGACTGGAAAGTTTGGAGGTTGCAGGAGCTACAAAAGTGGAGATGTTGTCACCACAATGTGAGAAAAATGCATTTTGAGAAAATGGTAATTGAACTTCCAATGTCCCACATAGTTCTATGGAGGAACGTTAATTCATTGGAATAATTACACTCCTTATTGTAAAGATTAGGGCATGTATTTGTTTCCAGGTGAAAGGTTAAATATTAAGAGAGCAAACTGGCTCAAAATGTACTTTTGCTTGTAGTGTCTCCCCTTAAAATACAATGAACAGATCTGTGTCATATTGTTTCAGAGTTTCAATAAATGAAGCTCAGATTCATTTAATCTTAAGTCATTTAATAATAAAACCATAGAAAATAAAGTGATTTAAATGAGTCCAACATAAATTAGAAATACAAAAAAATGCAAATATACAAAACCTATAGAATTATAGTAAGCATTTGCTACTGAGTTAAATTATAATAATGATTAAAAATCTTTTCAAGTATGATAATATTACCATGGGTCTTTCCATAAGTTTGTACATCATTTACATAAGAGACTTGTTTATACAGCGTTGAGAGCATTAACAATTGAAATTGTAATTATAATAATACAATATGAAGAAAGCAAATAGAATTGTTCAAACCAACACGTGTCTGTAAACTCATTATATTTCTTTCAAATGTGGAAACAGAGGGACAGTGCACCTTTAATTTTTAAATCTCTTTCACTCCCAGCATGTTTAGGTGAGGTGTCAATGACAAGTATAGATTCCACTAAACCATACACAGTCACAAAAATACAAAATCGTATCACCTTGATACACAAATCTTAGAAAAGGAGAAACCAAAGCACTATACAGTTACTTGTGCAAAGACAAACAGCTATGTGCTAATATTTAGTCAATATCATTGGTAGAAACCAAATCCTTATTTTCTTTTTTTCTCAGGAATCCCTGATGTGAGGTAAAAGTAAGTTCTTTTCTCTTTAGCTTTACACTTTGAAAAGTTTACAAAATAATGCATATCTTCAGTTCATCAGCACTGTATTTGCTACGAATAGAACAATGTGCCTGTGCATTGGTCCTTTTATATGACAGTCATCAACAAAGGACGAAACATGTTTAACTCACAAACAATTCAAAGAGCCCTTTCAATGTGCACACAAAATGTAAAAACCTCCATAAACGTGACAGCAATCAGTGTACAAGCATTCTCTAACAAACTCCAAGTTTGAAATTCTAAGAAACAATAGACCTTTTTTGCCATTAATTACTGAAACACCAACGTCTGTTCAGTCCAGTGTCTCGAATACAAAGATGAAACGAAGTGATGTCTCGGGTTGGTCCTTCAGTTCCTCCTAAGCTTCAACTAAACTTCAACAGGACCTCAGTGGAAACTTCTTTTGGGACAATTTGACAGACAGATCAAATAGACAGAATGATATGTGGTCACCTTTGCCTAACGAGGTATATAGGGCGGCTGAGAAAGAAATGGGAAGGGGTGTATTGCTTAAGCTCTCTCTTACTTTACTCACTCTTGTTCCTAAAGTACTTATTTTTTTCTTCTCTGTGTCCGATGCCACGCAGGGAACATGTCAAAACAGAGTTTAATGTGGACTTGGATCAACAGGAAAAATCCCAGCACTAAGCGCTGTGGGTAACGCATCCCTGGCACTCTATCCATCTTGATTTTTCAATTTTTCAGCAGCAAAAAGGCATTAATAGGGGACTGGCAAGACATATTAAAGCAAAACAAATAAAGTAGCTTTGATAAATGCACCATGCATTTTTAATTAATGTGCATACTGAGCACTAAATATGCAAAAATGTTCATTATGAATAAAATAAATCACCACTGCATCAATCAGCCTGGCCTCCTGAGCTAGGCCTCATGCAACAGTTTCTAGGCAAGAATTTATAACCTCTACTGCATTTCCCAGTGCTGTACTGTTCAACACAATAAAATTTGATGCATTTGATAAAATAAAAGGCAATTCAAAAATAACAGTGAAACAATAGTAAAATAATATACCTGCTAAAGAAAACATGTTTTTGAATTACAGGAGTTACACAGGACCATATTGCTGATTTTTAAAATTATACATAATTACAAAATATAAATCTCTTTACAAAGTTGTAATATATTACAATGTACAGCATATCAACTATGAAATATTAGTCAGGCTATTCTAAAATTTAAAACAACCTGTAACTAGTGCATTATTACAAATGCATCTGTCAATTCAAAAGTACACATCCCAAGTTGAAAAATGCTATAATTAGGACAGCCGCGTCCAGTATTTCTAATATAATTCTAGTGGTGCTTTATTGTAAACTAGAAATTATAAAGTTGGATCAGCTAAAACTAAGAGGGAGATATGCCTTTCTACGCTTGCATTGAAAACTTGCATGATATGCCAAACCTTAGTAAAGTGACTGAGGTAATGACATCATACATCTGATTGTCATAACCCTTGGAAGCCATCCTGTACGCCCCCCTGCCATTGGTCCAGGTCCATCACTGAGCCAGTGTCCTCTTGTCCTATTGGCTGCAGGGTGTGCCCAACTCCAGGCCAAAACCTTGGTTTAGTCCCCTGCTCCGAGAACAGGTGAACACAATGTCTCTTAGATACATGCCTTTCTCCTCACTTGTGAAGGCACTTCTTTTGGTTAGAGCCAAGAGATGCATTTGTATTTAACTGATTGTTTCTGAAAAAGAATTGTACAACAAGCAGCCGCTGCTATAAAGTGGTGATACAGATCATCTCATCTGCCAGATCCTCCTCAAACGGTGCACGGGGCTCTGCCTCTGGCTCCTCGTCGCTGTAGCTGGTTGCATTGTCCTGCAGTTCATAATCCCTGGGGTTCAGTATAGGAAACACACTGACCCCATTGATGCCTGGAGCCATGCCTCCATTCAGCAGGTGACTAGCAGCACTCTCCATCTCATCTATAGTCATTTCACATGCATCTGCAATCTCATGCTTTGTGGCAGCCACAAACTTAGGATCCTTGGCAAATCTTCCAAGACCTTCTGATATCAAAACCTAAATGAAGAAAAGATGACATTTGTTTACTTCACATTGCCTACCTAAGGATGAATTGCTTGAAATGATCTCAGTTCTGTATCACTCACCGCCTCTACCAAGCTGGTGGCGCTGCCTCTCTTCTGGTGGTACTGGCTATGGTACTCTGGTGGCACTTGCAGGTGAAGTGGGGAGTAGATCCTTTGGGAGAACTCTGGGTCGTCTGTGTACCAGGAACTCTTTCGGACAGACACTTGGCTGCTGGCCACGCTCTCCCTGTGGGGGTTGTCCACACGAATCAGAGGGGTGTAGTATGGGGACTGCTCTTTACTGGCTGGGGTAGTGGGAGGTGTGGCCCAGGAGCGTGTGGAGCGGGTCGGGGAGAGGCGGTGGGCTATGCTTGAGTCCAGTCCTGCTACAGCCATAACCTGCAATGACCAAAGAAAAGATAGTAATGACAGATACATGATTAATGTGACCATTGGTGTCTGTACTGTGCTCTGAATTACACAGGTGTGTTGTGCTGTACCTGGTGCTGCATAAGGTGCAGTGGTAACGCAGTGCGCTGATGTGGAAGCTCATCCTGACTACTTTGCCTGCGCAGACACTCAAAGTTGAAAGATGGTCTTCTGTTACCTAAGTGATGAAAAGGAAATCAACACATGAATATCAACATAAAAGTATAAAAATGTATATGCCTCATAGTTCACCTTGAGGTGTGGCAGGAAGCAGTCGTCTCTTTGGTGATCGTTGTGAATCACGGTAAAGGGGCTGCTCATCATCGTCATAGTAACTGTCTGGGTGATGGTAGCCTTTTGGGGTTTCATACTCGGCATCACTGTTTTGATACCTTGAAAAAAAAGTTATTTTAATAAATATTTGAAATCTCACACACACCACAGCAACAGCTCACCTGTCCCCAGTGTCATCCTCATAAAACTCCTCCCCGCTGTAGTATTCCCCAGACAAACGGTCCTCGTCAAACTCCTCTTCTCTCCGGATTGTAGGGTGACGCCTGTCTCCGCCCTGTGACCTGCGCATGAGGTAAATGTTTGGCTCAACGTGCAGAGCTTTGAGTAAACATAGGAATACAGTCATGCACTGCCATGCAGATGAAAGCCTGCAGGGGGCAATAGTGCAATCAACTATGTCTACCACTGTGATGTTCTTCACTTCATATCCGAGGCAGAATAGATGATTGTTCTGATAATAATTTTACTTTAATAATGCAGGTGCAGTCTGAAGAACACTGTATGACAGGGGTGTCAAACATACGGCCCACAGCCTGGAACTGTGAGATGAAATCCACTCGACCCGAGAGCATACATACTGAGTATGTAAACAAAAAAGTCTGACTCATTCCTGTGAGGAGTTATGCATTTTAAAAGAAATAATCCAAATGCTCATTCCAGCTGCAAGAGGGCAGCCAAAAATAAACAAAAGGAGGGAATTCACACTTGTCCTGCAGAGGGCGCTGATATAACAAGAAATCTGGAAATAAACCCTTAAATGGCAAACATTTTAGCAACATGGTAAATGGTCAGTCTGCCCCAGGGCAGCTGTGACTACATTAGTAGCTTACCACCAAGTGTGGGGTGGATGAATAATGATTGCAGCGCTTTGAGAAACTTGTTGGTAAAACGCAGTACAAGTGTAAGCCATTATAATTATAATTATTTATTATTTATTATTATTAGGCTACAGTCCGGTAGGGCAGTGTTTCCCAACCAGGGGTATGGGGACCCTTGGGGGTACATGAGAGCTTAGAAGGGGGTCCTTAGAATAATTTATGATACAAAATAAGATACAACTGAATTGTATTTTTAATCATTATGTTCAAAGAAAAGCTATTTAAACCATGTAACTGTAAAGAGTGAGAGAATATTTAGTATCCTTTTTACTGATAAATAGCAGTTTTAGTCATTCAACTAATCGTCAAAACCATTGAGGCAGGGGGTACCTGGAGTATAAATAAAAGGCCCAAGTGGTACGCAAGACAAAAAAGGTTGGGAACCACTGCTATAGGGTTTTGACCAAATCAACGATATTTTAAAATGTGAATCAAATCTGCTGAATTATCACAGTGCTCATTATTATTGAAAAGGGTTTTCTCAATAGTATTTTTCTGTTTACAATATATGTAGCCCGCAATCCGCCGCAGAGGATGAATTTTGGCCCACGATGCAAAATAAGTTTGACACCCCTGCAGTATGGCATCCAACAAACTACATGAACTATTAATACAAATAGCATCTCTCTTTTAGAAGAACGAGCAGGCATTTTAGTGCTACACATGCATAAAGCAGGCCCCTTTGCCATATGTTGGCCACTCACTATGAACTTTTACTTTGACACTTTGACTTAACTGTGCTGTAACAGCGTCAGAGGACAAATGACTGGCCAGCATATGAGCACAAGCATAAGCACAGCTTGTGCCAAAATAAAACAGATAAAGAGACAAAAAATCTCTCCTTTACAACTGCGACATTTTCTCTGGGGCCAAACCTAAAAACAACATACCTAATATAGGTCTCATAGTAGCGCCTTCTGTTCCAGAAAGCAGAGGGATGGTTAGAGAAAGCAGAGATTAGGAGAGAGAAAGGGGAAGACAAGGAGAAGATAATGGGGAAGGTGGAACATATATATCATACAGTATACGAGACATATACAGCATTATTATATATGTAAGAGGAGGAGAGAATGAGATGGCCGACATAGACTACAATGGCTGACAATTCAATTTTCGCTCAAAGATAAGAAACTCACTAAAACCGTTTGTCTCTTAAGTGAAGTCCAACTGATTGGCCACTAAATAAACACTGAACCTGTGCTGAGGCTGGCAGAATCTGTAGCAAACCCACGGAAGAAAGCCTCAGCATTACAGTGCAAAATGTATAGAAGTTCACAATGTTTTTACATAGACAGAATTATTTAGTTAGATCCAACAAGTAGCATTTAATTCCACAAAAGCAAATTCAATATCCTGTTTTATCTGAAAATATCAATGTCTGAATAAATATTCTCTGTGAATGAATTATTGCAACCTATAAGTACTGCATAAAGGAAATGATCTACTCACTAAAGACCATATTGTTCTTAACTTCCTAGCACACAATCCAGAACAAAGAGTGACAATACCTTTGTCCCTGTGGAGTCTTGTCATAGTAGTTGGGCCTCAGACCGGGATAGCCGTTCGGCGGCACGTGATCGTAATAGCGATGGTGTCCGTTGGGGAGGCTGGACACATTGGCGTTGTTCAGGTTGATGTTGGTGGATTTGGGGGACTTGCCGTAGGAGTTGTTGTGGTGCCGATGGTGGTGGTGGTGATGATGGTGGTGGTGGTTGGGGTGGGCCATGGCATTGGCCCGGGACAGCCTGCCCACCGGCTCTTCCATGTGGGCATAGTGGGGTGGGGGCTGCACCTGTAGGGGGCGCTGTGTGGCATTTGTCTGAGGAGCGGTGGACCTTCGATGGTTGCCATTCATGAGGTGGTTACTGAACAGCCCGCCGTTTCGCTGTGAAATATAGAGAATAAGATTGAAATGACAGGTTTTGTTGTCACTGTGCAAGTGCCATTGATGTTAAGGTTTATTTAGCAAATTATGGGCGAAATAAAAAACAAAGCTTATGGTTTTTGATGTATGTAAGCATACCGAATGTACTCAGTAGTTTATTGAAAATGGGTAAATAACATGCAGTGGGTGACACAAACTGGTGTTGAATACAATATTAACAGGTTAACTTCAAATCTACTGAGGGCATTATTTGAAAAAGCTGTTGCATTAATGTATAGCTTATTGCCATTAAAATGTCCACTAAATTCATACATAAACAGTACTTTGCTTGGACCATAGATCTCCCTGTCTGTAAAATGGAATTCATTACCCTATAAACCTCCTCGTCTTCCTCTGGGATAAAGTCTACTAGTTCATCATCCTGCAGATCACATGAAATGGCTCGGCGAATTTCAGGCCCAATATCATGAAGGGTGCGAAGGCCAGCCTGTAACCATGAACAGAGATCTAAGCATTGGGCCAGGACCTTGGTCTCGCAGCTCACAGTATAAAAGGTGACAGGAGACAGACACCGCTCTATGGGGGCTATACATTTACATTAAGGACACACGGTGACAATGGGAACAGACACACAAACCTGCAGCACTCACCGCTCAGCTCACATGACTTATGTGGCATCCAGCTAAGCTTTATTATCATATCATTTAGCTTTCTTTGGATATTATTAATACAGTTAGCACAACACAAAGGACTGTAATGTAAACAAACTAAAATCTAGTAGTGAGTAGTTCTGACACAAATATATGGAAGTTATGCCATATATTAGGTATTGAACGGTTATGGCTTATGATTTACTGATGGGACGGTGTCGAAAAAACATATACACAATATGGACACAATGACACACACTTAACATCAACATCTGTGACAACAGACACCAAAACCTTTTATTTACAGTAGCGTCATACAATAGACCGACATCATGAATGTCCTGCTGGTTATAAATCATAACATTAGCAATGTTATCTAAATGAGACGGAGATTAGACAGACATAGCTACAGTCTTTCTCTCTCAAACCCAGAGGCACTTACCTGTAGAGCGATAGCTGTGCTGTTCTGGGTCGGGTGAGCACCCACTAGGCCTTCCTCTTTACGTTTCTTGAATTTCCTAAAGTAGTCCTGTATCAGGAAAGTGGCATAGAACTTCCCCACGGTTACCTCATCATCTGAGTGAACAGACCACACAAATGCTTCCTGTGTCAGCAGGTCACTACATACAGGCTCCTCTGGTCATGTACAGACTCTATAACAATCACAACTACTATAAATACTACTTCTACAAACTAAACTACAGTACTACGCTTAGTAAATGATATACATCCATCTGGATGGTGTATATACTGTACCTTAGGGCTGGAAAACAAATATGTACATATACTACTATACACTAATATTGTAAACCTGCAGACACAACACATTTCTATGTCATCTTCGCCAATATTAAAACATAGTGATGAAGATGAGGAAATGAGCAGATTTCATGTGATGTTAAGGTTAATTAACAGTGAAACATAAATGTGTCCTTATTGACCTATATGTATGATATTATATCTCTGTATATGAATATTAAATAACTGTCTTACTTTACTACTGCAGCACATGCAAGCAAGCAGATGGTTTAGCGTATATGTATTTGTCTTTTTCATGTGATGTGTGTGATGTAATACTATGCTACTGCAGTTTTCTAGTTGAAAGGAACAGAATCATTCTGAAGCAGAGGTCTGAGTCACTTTGTTTAAGCAAAGGCTGGGGACAGAGACTGGAGACCGAGGCAACACTAGTTCCATGCCACCACCTAAAACAGAACTGCTTCAGAATATTCGCAAGAGCTTCAGCCAGGTTGGTTACAGAGAAATAGAGGTAAAAGAGGCAGTCAGAGGGATTTGAACAACAGATCAGAGAGACAAGTGAGAGATTAGACAGCACATGCTCCTGCCCTGCTCTGGCCATGCAACAGCTCAGCAGACAGTGGCCTTCAGCGTCCAGGGCTCCACATGGATAAAAGACACACAGGTCAGAGAAAACCAGCAACCAGCACAGTATTCCGCTTTTCACAGTTGAAACCCTAAAAATGTTAAAAAGCAGCAATTATTTGCTTTTGGTTGATGTAGCACTAACCACCAGCAGGGGGCACCACTTGATCCAGCAGCTTCATGCTTGTTCTTTTCCAGATTTTCTTGATGACCGCTCGCAGCTCTTCGTTGGCCTGCTCCAGATTTCCTACAACAGAAGCTCAACATTATTTCATTGTTATATATTATACAATATTATCGATAAAACAAGGTTAATATTAATTTATAAGAGTGACGGTTCAGTAGGTGACGAAGGCCCCAAATCTGAGATGTGAGAGGATGAAAGGTTTTTATTTATATTTTGTAAAATGTTTTGCCAGTTTTTGTTTCATGTGGATAACCCCAGCAATTACACAGATATCGATCATGAACCTGGTGAAAACATCTACAATATGGCACATTTTAGCATAGAATTTGACCTGCCCTCCTCCTCCTCCTCCGTATTATCCAATGAGCTCCTTACAATGCAGTGATATCATGTGTACCCAACAAATACATAATAAAGTACCTTCAGTTTTGATCTTCAGGGCTGTTCGCACCAGGGCAAACAAAGTGGCATTGAACATGACTGTCCCATCGCTGTTGAGGGGCATGTTCATGGCCACCAGCCTCTGCAAAAACACCACAGAAGTCATTAACGCTACGTCAATATCTAAGATCATTCAAATGTATTTTAAATCCACAGTCATTTTAACCTTGCAGGCCACTCTGTGAGGACACAGTTTCCCAAAGCCAAGAGGCGGCTGAATACGGCGCAGGAGAGTCACAACATCCAGGTGTTTGATTCTGCCCCTGAATGTGGCAATTTTAACATATTAACACATATATTGTAACAGCTGAAGTAAAGCAACACTGTGGAACGTTTAACCCAGTAAATAGAAATCAAGGTATAAAATATTGGTGAGAATTGTTGCTGCTTTGCTTTTTGCTATTGCTTTAGTCTATGGTTTGAACATACTTTGCACATTATCATTCTGTGATAAAAATATACATTTTAATATAAAAGAAAATACAAATAGAATGACCACAATGCACGTTCGAAAGAGAGTAGGAAGGAGGAAAACCTATTTCATCATACCCACCATTTTCACATTTCTAACAATCGTTTTTATAACAATCTCAAGAATTGTCTTCATAACTACTGTATCTAAATATCCATCCATTCATCTTCTTCCACTTATCCGTTGCTGGGTCACGGGGGCAGCAGTCCCGTATGGCTCCTCCTGCAGGTGGTGGGTCCATGGGGGGACGGCCCCACTACGCTCCTTCACCTCTGGGCGACGTACCCGACCTTGATGCTCTCTCATCGTAAGGGGCTCCTGAACCGCTCTTGGTCTGACCCGTCACCTAGGACCTATTTGCCATGGGAGGGCCTAATGCCCCTAGCCTGGGAATACCCAGGCTGCTTGCGCTCGAATTTCAATTCGAACTGCGAGACAGCCTGGAAAGGAAGACCGAAATCTTCGCATGAATCTGGGGACCAATCACAGCACGGGGAGGAACAGCAAGCCGATGACACGTAAAAAAAATTGTCATCGGGACTCGATACGATTGGCTCTGGTCACGCGCAGACGTATAGATAGACATTCGTAGCGGCCAATAAACGGCTAAGGACAATCGTAAACCACACCTCCCGTACGAGAAAATGAACGGTTGTTTCCCAGACTAAATATTCACTTGTGATATTTAGTCTGGTGCTAGCCAGGCTATAATGCCCCAGACACAGAGCTCCTAGGTTCATTCGGGGGCTAAAACCCCTCCACCACGATAAGGTGGCAGTTCAAGGAGGGGACTATCTTAATAATTGTCTTTAAAACAATCCTTCCCTTGGCAACTATACATAACTTTGACTACCTAAAGCTAGAATCGTGGGGTGATCGTTCAAATGCTTTATTTTGAATGCTCACTTCCCAAATACAGTATTTTGTGTCTAAATAAGCATAATTTGGTATTGCTTGTTCATGTCTGTAACTACATCACAAGAACAATAACCTGCTGTTGTGATGTGGCTGTAAAGTGTTAAACAAATAAACTGATAAGCTGATTATAACATGCAATGTTCCACAGTGTAGCTTTAATACTTGGAATGAGAGAAAACACTGACTTTGCCTCTGGGTCGTACTCGGACCAGATCCTTTTGAATTCATCCAGATGGTGTGGCCCAAGAATGGACCAATCACGTGTTAGGTAGTCAAAGTTGTCCATGATGACGGCCACAAATAAGTTAATGATCTGTGGATACAAATTAAAATCATATTTTAAATGTGCGAAATCCTTTATGCACGTACTCAAGGTGTAACTTTATAAAACAGAAGAGAAGAATCTTAAGCTCTATAAAAAGTATGTTTATAGTGAAAGTTTGTACCAGGAAAGCACAGAGCATGTAAAAGGTGATGAAGTAAATTATTGCAAAGCCACTCCCGCATGTCATCTCCTCTCCGGGGTTGTAGTCCGACTCGGGGTCACACAACTTCCCGGGCATACAGGCCAACATAATGTCCTGCCAGGCCTCTCCAGTGGCACACCTGGAAGAACAGGACATTACATACTCACAATCCGTAATCCAACAATATCCCCTGAGTAACTGATGCTCACCTGAAGAGGAGCAGCACAGCCTGAGGGAATGTCTGGAAGTTGTTATTTCTGTTGATCTGCGTGCCATCCACCATTGCTATCTTTCCAAAAACCTGTCAGAGAATGTTCATCTAAATCTACATTCATTTTAAACAGCTACAAACATCGCCCCCACACACAAAGCTATAATGGCCCTGTTAATAATGCAGCTTGTTTGAATTTACCCACCTGCATCCCAATCACAGCGTAGATAAAGAACAGCATGGCGATCAGAAGAGCAACATATGGCAGAGCCTTGGGGCAAAAACAAACATATTCACTGTTAGTTACTAATCAAAATGAATAATTAAAAACCTTGTTCTCACCTGGAAGGATTTGATAAAAGTCCACAGCAAAGTGCGGATGCCCTCTCCTCTGCTGAGCAGCTTCACCAGCCTCATTACTCGAAACAGCCGGAAGAAAGTGATGGAGATGCGAGCGCTGTCCTCAGTGTTCTGTAGAGGACACCAGCAGAGTCAGGCAGGAACAAGCCCACACTAACAATCTGACTGTGCTTTCAGATGGAGAGGCTTTCAGACCATAGAAACATATGGGCTTGTGGTGAAATCAGTGTACAATTGTTCTTATTAGACAATGTGTATGATTTTAATCTCATACTAATACAGTGTTTCCCATTAATAACAGAGACTGTGGCGGCCCCCCATGGTCTAATTTTCTCCACCATAGTCAAAAAACAAGCTAACTAAGACATTTGGATTGGAAATTACAATGTGCTTCTTGCCTGAACATAAACACATAACCTTCACTATATTGTCCAAAAATTGGATTGATAAGATAAAATATCAGTACAATGTTAAATTAAATACCCATAAGATTTCTTTCTACCTATTATTCTATTCCCAACTCTTTATGTTTTGTTTCTAAGATTACCATTTGAGTTACAGTGACATGCATTTTCCCTTGTGGATCAATAAAGTTTGTCTAAATCTAAGTCTCAAAGTGAATATTAGATTAAATGATCTGAAGATTTGAATCTCTTTCAAATTTGTGGGAAACACTGTACATTCTGGATTTATATTTTCGCACCATACTAATAAAACTTTGTGAGCCCGCTGTATGGTAAATCCTGAGTAGCAGCTGATATGTTTCTATTGACCATCAAACGCACTGTCAGGACTCAATGTACCTAAAGGGGAGGAAGCAAGGAGGCAGGCATGCTGGAGGAATGTCGCCATATTTGACAGGGCATAGCTGCACAAGCATGGCCCCTCAGTCCGGAGTCTCTGCATGCGGGACCAAACCCAGACCCGAACGCAAAGAGGGCCAACCCATGGGTCACCGCCCCACTCGAGGATGAAGGCAGAGACCATGCTTCAATCGGTGTCAACAATACAAACGTGAGGAGCGGCCCAATAACACCCCCCCCCCCAAAACTCCCCCGGACACACCGCGTCACGTTTGAGCGACACACTATTCTTAAGAGAAATAACTGCAAACATTTGGGATAGTAACAGAAAAGAAAAAAAGATGAGCAACACAAGAGAATGGAAACCTTCTCATGAGAGTAAAATGTTAGTAAAATGTTTAAATGAAAAGAAAAGGGGAAGTTAAAACGGAACCAAAAAGGAAACAAAGAATGCAATCTTAAATGGAATTGCCCTAACAGGGGGCTGAACATCTTACCCCCATCTCATCCAACTGAGGAGTCTCCGTTGGCTTTAAAATCAAAGACCGCGTTAATGCCGTTTACTCACAGCCCAATTGAGTAAGGGCTGGATAAGTAGATAATAATAATAACTATAATAATGTTAGTTGTGCTTTAGGTAGTAAGATCAGACAGACAGACAGACAGAGTCACTACTGCTCTCACATACAATCACTGCACAGAATGTCTAAATACTGTGTTTCACAATGGCATGGACAGACACTTATGGACAGTTTATTGATGTGATCAGATGTGGTTATTATGAGAAGCTCTTATCGTTATAGCTTGCAACTTACAAAACACTTTAAGGACAATTCACGGAACAGGTTTACGGCTAAAATCTTTGACTGACAACATGAATTAGGTAATTGCTTCATGACAAGTAGGACACAACTTTATCACTGCCCCAATGTAATGTGGTCGATATGGATAATGTGCACTTAAAATACAAGATGTCAACTTAACAAATGTACGTAATGGTGTTATGGCTCAAATAAATGTTATTATATTCAGTTGAACCTAAACCCACTCACACACCAAATAGAGACCCATTTTAAAACATGCCATTCTCATCTTTAATTAAATGAACTGTTATATGTGTGGAGCCTACCATAGCACACAATATACTTTCCTTTAGATTCCTACATTCATGAGTTGCCAAAATAATATAGAAATTATGCAGTAAAATGTAAAATTAGCTGGAGGAGGTTCTTAAGGTAATCTTGGCCAAAGCACTGACAAAACATGCGTTGTTTAACAATGCTGCAGGGAGGTGCTGCATATGCAAGAAATGAGGAGCCACTGGTGAATTCATAGCATTAGAGCAACTCATGCATGCCAGTCATGCCCTGCAACAAAGCTGCAGCAGGGCTCTCTCAGTCCATTACAAACAGGAAAGAGGAGGAAGGAGCCAGAGTTAGATCCCAATTCCACTGGAGAGATTGAGTCGTTTGGAAAAGAGAAGAGTGCAGACAGTTCATGCAGCTGTCTGTTACTACACACCTGCGCTACAATGAACTCCTTTTGAGCTTTAAGAGCTCACTACAAGAAGACAAACAAAACACACACATCACTGACAGAGACAAGATCAGCACAGAACCTCGCTGCCTCAGACTAACGCTGCAGTCATCTTATATTTACCAAAAAACATTTCTGTACAAGGATTTGTTCTTGAAACCTTGCAAACATTTGCACTGTTGATGCATATTATATGCAACCTTCAAGGAAAATCATTATAACAGCATGTGCACCAGAGGATTTGCATGTTTTCAGTCAGTTGCCCTGATCTACACTGGCAGGTGTCTTTACATCACCTTTCATATAGATTGAATTTGTATGATTTATAACTTAAACTGTTGCTTTCTATTCAAAATGGCAGTTTTAATCACTGTTGGGAAATTCAATTTACAGAAATATACTGTTTTAGAGCTCTGAGCTCCAGGGCCATTGTGTCTGGAAGTAAAGATCAAAGGGTGAGGAGAAAGAGCAAGCTTCACAGAGCACAGTGGACATGACTGACCGGAGGGGCATGGAGCGGGTGACCAAGCGCCATCTGTCAGGATCAGACATGAGGCGATGTTAGGTGATGGTGACCAGCATGCAATGTGAAGGAAGCATTCCACTACTGCTTTATCTATAGTCTATATGAGTCTAGGAGCATTGTCAACAAGCAGTACTCAACTTGGATCAGCGAAATGCAATCCAGTTGTCAAATCAACATGCACATGTAATTCAAATAATCATATCTGTCAAGTTTTGGATCTGAAAATAAGGGGAATTTTCCCTTAGGGGTAAAATAGGGTACTATCCCGGCCAAAACGGGGCACTTGACTGCCAGGTTTGTCCCATGGTTTGTCTCCGCTGTCGCACAAACCTGGCGATAACTGCCACCCAGGCTGCTGCAGGAGGCAGTTCTCGCGAGGCTAGTGACAGAGTTCAGTCTGGAGAGAGCGTTTTGTATCATTATTTTGTTAAAATATGTGAAATTTACGGGATAATATTATTATGGGAAGGCGGTGGGAAAGAGGGGTAAATATACGGTAGCTTCCCGGCCAAAACCAGATACTTGACAGGTATGCAAATAATGAAAGTAGCAAACCAAAGATCATGCCTCTGTAAGAACATCATGCACACAACGTAACAAATACTGTGCAACAAAAGTGATAAATACAATGTAATATTACAAATAAAACACACAACACCAACAACAGAATACCTATACACTCTACACACTCTATTGTAGGATGTAGTTTGAGTAAAGTCATGCAGTCACTGTACACAAACTGAAAAGTACACAACATGAGGAAAAGGTCCAGAAAACAGCACTGCAGCTCAGACGCCAGAGCACTCAGGGGAAACCTGGCCCTAACAGACTGTATTAAAAGTCTCTATTAAACCTAATGCATTATGTAGACACTGTCAGTGATTTAGTTGTGGTCAAAAAAGTGCCTACTTAAGTTTGGTCCTACATCGCTACATTAAAGGGGTCCTGAAGATAAAGTTGTCGTCAACAGAAGGCCACACATCACAACATTTCATTTTATTGCCATACTTGCCTCTACAAGTTTCTATGGAAATAAAAATAAACAATAATATAAATTAGACCATATTAGAAATGAGTGGGTGCATCCTGCCTCAATCAAGGAAATAAAAGTTTCATGTTAAAGGACAATACAGAGTAACGCGGAGAGATCAGTAATGCCAAACTGAAGCTTTGCATAATAAGCCAAAAGGAAATAATATCACTGACATGCAATACATTAGTTTAGAATTATGGTCATTGTATTAATACATTAAGAACAATAAGATCATAGTTTAGCTGCAGAAAAGCTAGTTTGGCTTATATGAAAGGCTTCGGTTCAACAAGAAGGTCATGGAAATAAAATACTTACATTGACTTCGGTGATAGCAATATCGACGACGCTACCAACTACAATTAAGGCATCAAATGTGTTCCAAGCATCAGCAAAATAGTGCTGTTCATGTGGGATTTTAACATGAAGAATGGCAAATGAGCAAGAAAGGGAGTCGGGGAAATGAATATAGGGACAGATAAGGGTTGAATGAAGTGGAAAGGATAAAGAAAAACATTTTAGCAAAAAGCATTAGCACATCAGCAAGGGAGAAATTCAGCAAACAGAAAACACAAGAGTGCTTAAGCCCTTTAGACGTGGCAGAGCAGGGTGAGGTCAGAGAGCCAAGAGCCGGACACAGGCGAGTGTTTACTTACATCAATTTCACTGAGAACAATGTCTACTATGCTGCCAATCACAACCAGCGCGTCGAAAACATTCCAGGCGTCTCCGAAATAGCCCTGAGTGATGTTAAGTAAGTGGTGGGCAGATAGCAAGAGTTCTAATATTAAAATTGAAATGCACACTCTGCGATACTTAAAAACTACGACAGCTCCTTCAGCAAAGAGAGCACACGGCTTTACTGGGCTCTGATGCTGAAGTGCAATGATTTAACCAAACCAAATAACACACTTTGGACATGCAAAAACACTGCAGCTCTGCACCCCATACTGTCTCTTACAAGTAGCCTGTCCTTCTTCGGTACAAAAAGCTGAGGGCGTTAAGAGGGAAGACTCATATTTATAAAAAACAATAAGAATGACCGTAAATCTCTATTGTACTGTGCTAATTTCTCAACTAGTATTACTTTATCAAAACACAATCATATTTTTGGTGTTTCCAGAGGGCAGTATAGTGCCAAATAATCAAACAAATCATGCCATTTTCTCTGTGTAAGTTCTCAGTCGTACAGGAGTTGTCCATCATAGGCAAAGATTCTTCAGTCTTCATCTGTACTCTGTAGTTGAAGTGTAGGATGAACCCCTCCATGAACAGGAATGGGGGCCTTCGCTATAATTTATCCCAGTTTATAGCAGCATCCTCCGCCTGAAACTAGCCCTCTGTCACGCTAATGAGGCTGGGACAGAATCCAGGGCAGGACTATGGAAAGGTGCGAGTAGTCTTCGGAACAAAGTCCAGAGCAAGACCATAGGTGTGAGTAGGGCCGTTGAGCCAGAGACTGACAAAAAAGGTATTTTTCTCAAGCCTTTAGAACAAATAGAGGTGGAACTTACAGGTAAACTCCTCCTACTGGTCTTCATGAGATCCACTGGTGTCCAAGTTTGCTCAGTGCTGAAATGTCCTACACTTCAACTACAGAGTACAGATGAAGACTGAAGAATCTTTGCCTACCATGCAATTCCGTGTGTTTTTTTTTGTACAGTTTACCATTAAATACAAAAATGTTACAAGTTCATTTAAAAAGAAAAGTCTCACAATTTAGATTTTTCTATATTTTTGGGTAATAATCAGATTTTTCTATTTTGAACCTTCCTTTGCTCAGACTTTTTTACAGTACTGTATGTTCATAAAAATGGAATCAATAAACACTGTTCCAACACCAACTTACCCTGGGTTTGAATGCGATGAGTTTGAGGACCATTTCAACAGTGAAAACAGTAGTAAAAACCATGTTGAGGATGTCCATGACGTAGTTAAAAAGTGTAGATTGGCCGTAATGCTACAATAAACACATCAGGAATACATTAGTCTGATTTAAAATAACCTGTAAAACATCCAGGGACTGACCTGTACGGCCAGACAGAGCGTGTTGAGCATGATGAGCACAAACATGATGTACTCAAACCCCGTGGAGTTGACCACGTACCAGAACTTGTACTGGTACGGGTTTTTGGGGATGTACCTCCTCAAGGGACGCGCCTTCAGAGCGTACTCCACACACTGACGCTGCACAGAGAAACACAGCACCATGCCCAGGGTAAATGTCTTCTGTAACTTTTCTATTCTAAAAACAGTCAAGCTTAAGGTGCAGAAAAGGAGTTTATGACCTGCAAGTGGAAATACTCAAATGATGTACTCCATGTGACCATGTATAACATCAAAGTACTACTTTAAGAATCAATAACATCATAGCCTTAAAAGGAAAAGAAAGTTTTACTTGAGTACAAAGTACTTATACAACTGTTCATGGTATATGCATGCACACACATCTATATCTATGAGTAGCAACCACTGCTAATACTGCAGTTGCAACTCTTTTCAGTTTTTCCAACTACTTCTACTACTAATATGACTACTACTACTACTACTACTACTACTACTACTACTACTACATCTACTACTACAACTACAACTACTGAACCCAAACATTGACAGGACCTTTGGGTTGAGACGTGAGCAAGCCACCCACTTTGCCGCAAAGGTAAAAAATTTACTTTTACTTGAGACTTTAACAATCTACTTTGGCAAAAGTAACATTGATTTTGTTATTTTTGTGCTCTATTTTCTAGAAATAGTATTAGTAATAGTATATTTTCCTCCGAAAACTACAAAACTTTGAGCAAAAAATGAATGAATACAGATTCATTTGTCTGACCTGGTTCTTGTCGAGTTCACAGTTTTTGTATTCCTTCTCTCCTTGCTCCTGAAACGTCACGATCACGAAACCCACGAAGATGTTCATCATGAAGAAGGCGATGATGATGATGTAGATGATGAAGAAGATGGAGATCTCCACACGGTAGTTGTAAATGGGACCCATGTTCTCTCGATTGGAGTCAATGGCTTTGTACAGCAACCTGTGTAAATACAGAGCAAAGCTCACCCTGATTGTTTCCATATTTATTAATTAGGAGAACGGCTGAGGAGCGTACGCAGGCCAGCCCTCGAAGGTGGACACAGTGAACAGAGCCATCATGGCCATCAGGACATTGTCAAAGTTGAAGTCACTGTTGTGCCACACGCGTCTGTGCACACTGGGTTGGTTCACATCTCCGTCCTTGTACACGATGTAGGTGCCTCTGTAGAATAAACCCACTTTAGTGAAGTAATATAAGGTAAAGAGAGACTCGGGGATAAAGGAAACTCACTTGCACTCCTCTGGGCTGGACTTTGCTTCATCTGCGCAGCGATAAAACTTTCCCTGAAGGTACATTTAATGATGTAATTAATTACATGTTTTATTCCTCACAACTACTTCTCACAACACTGACCTTGAAAAGTTGTACTCCAATACAAGCAAACATGAACTGTAGCAAAGTGGTGACAATCATGATGTTTCCGATGGTTCGGATGGCCACAAACACACACTGCACGACATGCTGTAAAAGAGAACAAGCATAATGTTGAATAAACAGTTTACTATAGTGTATGTATGGGCCGTACCTTCAAGCCTTTGGCTCGGTTGATAGCCCTCAGAGGCCTCAGGACTCGAAGCACCCTCAAGATCTTCACAACAGAAATGGCTGAGGACCTGAAAACAAATGTGATAGAACACACTGTTGAAGAAAGAATACTGATAGACATGGTGTGAGGCTGGGGCTTGATTTCAAAAGGATCAAAAATACAAATCATTATAATTTCATTTAACAAAAAAAAAAACATACAATACAGAATGAGTCTCTTGTGAATTTACTGTTATTTCAATCATGAACATTGTTCCTTGTAGCTGGCCACCAGATGGCAGCCAAGATGTTTGGACAGATCTTGAGAATCTGTTCAAACCATGGGCCATGAAAACAGTGGACTAGGACTAGATTGTCCACCCAGAAATTCCTAGCTCTTATGGACTTTCCATTAAGAATGTTTGCCCCTTTTTAAGTCATTATTGGACACAGGTTTGTGATACTTACCTCCACGTGTTTGGCTTAATACGTGCTGCATCATTGGTTGCCTTGCTCAAATCAATTACTATTCACTCAAATAAGTTAATTCACTCACTGTATGCCGAAGGACACGAGGGACACGCCCACCACCAGCAGGTCAAGGAGGTTGAAATAGTTCCTACAGAAGGCTCCTTTATGAAGAAACGCTCCGTACGTGGTCATCTGAGGAGAAGACCTCTGGTTAGGAAAAAATCATCAAGGCATCTTATCACACAAACCACACATAATTACAAGTTTGATCTCAATCTAAAATAGTTTTGTAGATAAATACAGTATTCTTCTCTAAGCTATTTCACTTTCTTGCACACACTCGCACTCTTTGCACTCGAAAGGTCACTCTGGTTTGGGGTGGCGATCTCAAAGCAGTGAAGAGGAGTCTAACTCTATCCTCACCACCCCCACGGCCCGTAGCCACATGAATGTAGTAGTAAGTCATTCAATTCACAATCCACTATGGAATGTGGCAATAAATCATGCACTTTGTTGCCAGTGGTACTTACTATCTGCTGTACTGTGATAGTGATTGGAAAGTTGAAATGCCCTTACTGTCACATTCATGTTGGACCGTTGCCTTAAAGTACATTTTATGATGTTCTTTAAAAGTCTAGCAGAAAAAGAATGGAGCTCCCAGTGAGAATCTAAGCAGGCAAAATAAGCATCTAGCTAAAATCACTCTTCTTCAAATCATAAAATAAAGGATCTATCTCTATCTCCGAGTGTATAGAAATATGGAGTTCTGCAGATACTGTATACACACCAATCAGCCATTACATTACGACCGCCGCCAGGTAAAATTAGGATCTCTTCATTGTGTATTCACATTTTGTCTTTAAAAGTATGGTTGAATTTAATGTACATTAAGGCCTGTAATGATAACAAATTTCAATGATAAACACAACAGTCTTAATCATAAAAAATGTGCCTATATTGCAGCATTTTCACCCCCCTTAAGCCCTTGTTGACTACAGTTAGGAGGTAAGGAGTTTCTCACTCGTCAAACGTTATTGTGACAGGCCTGATGTGCAGTCAGATCATTTAATATTAAAGAGTACAATATCAAATAATGCCTGGATCACCATTTATAGGCAACAGGTGTAATGTTGTGCCTGACTGGAATCATAAGCTTTAAAAGTCATCGTCAAACAGCATTGGTCTTGGATGTGTTTTTTTTTTATTTTCTATTTGGTGCAAATGGCCAAAGCTCCATGTTTCTATGCACTCAGTTTGGAGAAAGCAGGCCGAACCATGCTCAGAGGGACCATGGTTGAAGTGCCCCCTCTTTTATGGTCATTGTCAGGGCAGTCAGTGTGAGAGGCATGGAGACAGCTTTGGGACTAACAGCCTGTTAAGTTCTACGGCACGCACGGGTTGCATTAATATTCTCATATTGCTGAAATCATCATAGCCATGACCTTCCTAATGATGTAGCATTCACGTGAGTTTAATGTAATGTTGATGCCAAGTTTCCTTCCCCCATTTTATCTTTAAGTTCTGTAAAATTTACAATTTTAAGGCGAGACACTACAAAAGCTTAATTGATGTCAGATTTGTGTTTTTTTTTTGTTCAAATGTTAGTCAAAATGTAAAATGTCTTGGAGAAGCATTTTATTTAAATTTTTACTTGACTATTTACGTTACTATTTTGTGTAATTCTGATTTAGAGATAATATAGGCTAACTATAATTGCCAATTTCTGAATTCACTTGGTTGCCATGGTTTCCAAGTGCATTTGTCAGTTAGAACACAGGACGGTAGACAAATTCCTACTAAAGCTGCTTTGTTTCGCATTAAAGCACTGCTAATAATGTGAACGGCAGTAAAGAAAAGTAACATACAGCACAACAACTGACCTCACATTAGAGCTTTGATGGTCAGGTCAGTTTTTGTGAGGTATATCCCTTAACTTTTTCTACCGTTCACATTATTAGCAGTGCTTTAAACTAAGCAGCTTTAGCAGGAATTTGTCCTACCGTCCTGTGTTATAACTGCAAAATGCAACTGGAAACCATGGCAACCAAGCTATTTCAAAAACTGGCAATTGAAGTCAAATATACTTTCACCTGGCATTATATAGACCATTTCATTGTTTGTAAACATTCCGGGTTTTGCTGGAGGCGGAAAGCTAGATTCCTATCTATTTCCATTGTAGCTGTTGTCATAGTTTCAGATCGAGTACAGATCGAGTAACTCAAGGGTCAGTCAGGGAAGGACTGTGTCCTCCCTCGCAGGAAAACTGCATTTGGCCAGGTCGTCTTCTCTTATAGAGCATCCCAACAGTGGAACACAGTACCTGAAGCCATTAGAGAGTCTTCCTCGTTCTATTCGTTCAAAAAGAATGCCAAAAAGAGGCTTGTGGAGACACAGACTTGTGACCACTAACTGTACAGCAAAAGTGTGTTTTTAATTTGTTTTTTCTTCAGCTGGCCTTAAAGGGACTATACCTGATTTTTTTCCTAGTAGTGGAATGAAATTAGTTGTTTCCTTTTTTAGTATATTGCAAACTCAGACATTTCTGGAAATCTAAACATAAACGATTTATTGTCAAATTCATGAGTTTTACAGGCTAGTTTTCTTGCATTTCTGTGACTATGACCAAAAAGGTGACCCTGCCAGTTGTGATTTGCTTACAAACTCATTACTAAGAAGAACAACGATTATAGAAATGTGTTAGGAAAGTTAGGAATGACTTTGGACCACAACTAGCAATTTATTTTACTCGCTCCGTCTTTATTTGTATATTTGTAATTTTAAAAATCATTTTAAAAATCAGGTATAGTGCCTTTAACATCTGCCCACGGGACTACCGATGAAAATTAGCTTAATTTAGCTAACTCGGGCACATTTACCTTGTATAATGTTGATTAATGTGCACTGTCCCGTTTCAAATAAATAAATATATAAAAATAAAATAGTAACAATAAACAAATGTCTAACTGTTGCTGGAAATGTCAGATAAAACCTTATTTTATCGTCTCAAATGTCGTTCTTCTTGTTCTTGCTCCTTAAGCCACAACAGGACCACATTTTTTAGTTGTAGTTTTACACTTAGAATCGCTAGTTTTAGTTTAATCTTATTTCTCTTGCTCACTTCCTGCCTCCAGCTGATGTCACTGATGATGTAAGCAGCGAAAGGGTCAATTTAACCCAGCTCTATTCAATCAAATATTCAAATTTAGTGCACATTAATTGCCAAAAAACTGTCTAATTCATACACATATATTTAAACAATGAAATATAAGGATACTTTATGCCCTACTCACATATAGTTTCTCGCCTTAAGTACTAATTAAAAACTCAGATATGGAAAAAGTTGTTTTGTAAAAGAGGTGCCTCGAAGAAGTAAATCAGAGCAAGGAAACAAACAAGCCAGGTTTGTTGAGTGGCAGGTGACACACAGGGAGAAGAATGCAAGGCTCTCATTGTATCTCTATGGGGTTACCTTCAATACGATCTCAAATGTAAACATACTAGTGAAGACATAATCTGCATACCCTAGGACCTGGAAGGAGGCACAAGACGTTTGCAGTGTTACTGGGTGCGGGAAGTGACGGCACACACGGACACACACAATTACCTTCAACACGATCTCAACAGTAAAGATAGCCGTGAAAGCATAGTCAAAGTAACCAAGTATCTGCAAAGAGCAATTAACATGTTTAACAAAGGCAGGGCAATTAGCGGAGATAGAAAAGGAACAAGAGAAAGGGGAGAACAACAGGCATTTCCTGTGAAGAGAAAATGTTTGAAGTTATGAAGTCAAAAATCCTGAACCTGAAAGAAACAAATAATTGTTAACTCTTATGTAGGGAGAAAAGATATTGCGATTTTACGAGAATCGGATTTAGGGAAGACTATACAGATAATTTCTCAAAATCTTACAAAAAGCACTGTCCAAACTTTCACAAAAAACGAACATTAGGGTGGCTCACAAAATTATTTTTGACAAATTTTGCCAGATCGCTTTCTGCCTTGTTCCAATTGATATTGTAAGCATCTGTACCAAACATGGACGCACATTAGGGGTGGCACACTAAAATTAGGCAAAAATTGTATTTCTCACCTTTTCGCCTAAATTTTTTGTTGTTTTTCTGCTCATTTTTTCATTGATATGACCTGACTACAGCATTCAGATGATACTAGTTCCATTTGTTATGAAAATAAAGGGTCCAAGCACTTGATGGTGAAAACAAAATAAATACCAGGCGAAAATAATACGAAAAAATGCCCCTAGACCATTTTAAAATTGTGAAAAAGTGTGCCACCCCTAAATGTGCAGCAATTGACTGTGGTTCAGATGCTTGATATTGTAAGCATCTGTACCACATTTTTGGTACAGATGCTTACAATATCAATTGGAACAAGGCAGAAAGCGATCTGGCAATATGTAGAAAACTTTTACTTATACC
The DNA here is from genome assembly GCA_900303255.1 of Lesueurigobius sanzi. Taxonomy (NCBI): domain Eukaryota; kingdom Metazoa; phylum Chordata; class Actinopteri; order Gobiiformes; family Gobiidae; genus Lesueurigobius; species Lesueurigobius sanzi. The sequence continues at coordinate 25,171 of OMNZ01074467.1, forward strand.
ATTATGTTGTGAACCACCCTAATGTATATTTCACATTTATTAATACAACCTATTGAACATTCAGCCTATTCTAATTTTGGGACTCTTCCTTTGGCAACGTTACGATATTATCACGCAAAGATGGATACGATTTGCTCTCTGCACATTGCATTATTTAACCTGTGGCTGACTTCATGTGTTTTTGGTGGATGAAAGGCCCTTTCATCAGCCTTTACCGGTGAGAGTGATCTGTTTGGACACATACGCGCTACGGCTCACGGGAAACGATTTACCTTGGGTCCTAAAATGATTAACCTACCGCCAGGTTCTCTAACCCTTCTGCCCTGTGAGCTACTTTTGTGTAACCAAAATGGATGGCAGAGAGCTACTTATGCTTTAAACAAACACGTGTAACTCGGCCTGGACTGACAAGATGATAATTCAACACAATAAAAGTGTAGTAGTTTCTGCTTCATACTATGCCATATTCACTAAAGCCTAGGTCACAACCGGTCGTGCGGGCTCCTACGGCCTGTCTACGGGCAAATAATGCACATCTGACGTACTGAAATCCAAGCCGCAGACTGCCTGCAGACTTGACGCAGAATGTCTTTGTCATGTCAAACAAACTCCACGGGCGCTCACATTTTTGTCAGGTTGCAAGACAAACTCACGCGCGTTGTACGTCGTCTGTAGAGACAGCGCATGTCATTCGTACGTGTCGGAAGACACTTTTTCGTACTTTGCATTTGCGGACTTCCCATATGTGTCATACGCCACACGCGCACCATCAGTGCGGCCGCCTCACTGTTTAGATATCTCTTGCATCCTCCAAACATGTGCGTAAAGACCATCTTGAGTTGCCCTTACGGCGAGAGTGCATCAGTTGCACGAAAACTCCGATATATTGAAAGATTGAAAGAGAGAAAAGCAGAGCGTGCTCCACGCGCGCATAGGTGCTATTTCTACGCTTTTATGCACAGAGAAGGCTGTTTTTTCATCTTCCCGTTCTTCTCGGCTTATGGGTGACTGTGTATTTTATGCATCCAGGGCTTGGCGGTTCCAATTCTCCGCTGGCAGTCTGCCTATCAGGCCCGGGAACTATAGGCCTCATGCCTCACCTGCTCAGCACGGCTGGGTTTTAATTTATACCATTGCGGCCCTTTTTTCATGTTTCCTTTATTGTGGCTAGCCTTTTTGTGACTTTAGTTAGTT